>JARYGA010015090.1:0-75715 GCA_030545235.1 Helianthus tuberosus
GTACCATGCGCTAAGTGAAGTTCATAGTTTTGTGGACTCGGGTTGAAGTTGTTGAAGCTATTTGGTTAATCTATGTGAAAGCCTTGTGTGAAAATTGAAGTTAATGTTATGGTTGGCGAAGCACGACACCGATGATGAGACGGACGTGGCATGATTGAAGCATGGTGGATACGCCGCTCGTACTACCTATATATAAGTGCTTCCATCATGTTGCCGAACTTTCGTAGCACGTGCCATGTAGGGATTCGTTGTTTTGTGGATTATGGTGAGATGGTTGAACACTAATCTATGTGAATCTATTTGGGTTAATCTACGTATGTATGATGATGATGATGAGTGTGTTGTTATGTTTGGCAACTGCGACACGTAACATGACACCGAATACGAGTCGGAAGCGATGCACCCGAAGCGTGGTGGATACGCCGCTGGTACTTCCTATATATAAGTGTTTCTGACGTGTTGCCAAACTTCGTACAACGTGCCATGTGAAGGTTGTGGGTTTGCGGTGTTGAATCTATGTGAAACTAAAACTCGAATCTTTAAACTACGTAAAACTTGTTGAATCTTGAGTCTTAATCTATCGTGTGTGAACCTATATACTGCAAGACTTTGTGACCTAGACTTATACGATCCTCTTGTTGGATCTTTAGATGTCTTCTCGTGTCACACACTGATATTTCCACATATTACAGATGGGCCCGGTGGGGAGTATCGTGATGTAGTTGATATCATCATAGTCAATACACACAATATAATAGCACAGCGGAAGGCTTGGTGAATAATTACTATTACAAACCATAGTTTCCGAGTGCCAAATATAAGAATATACAGACTTGGTTGTAATAGAGATCCACAGGCGGATCATAAAATAAAATACAAGAAACCGAAATAACAGACTCCAGGAATCTAAGGATTTGCAAGATCCTCTTATTTGACACCAAGTAGCCCTAGCCTAATTTCGTGAGGTACCTGTCACTTAGTCTTTGGAAAATACGTCAGTTTTCACTGGTAAATACAATTAACTGACTTATTTGAAAACATTTATGAAAATTGATTTAAGCGCACAACGCACAAACCATTTATAACTTGGGACAATCTTTATATAAAATCTTGTATACAGTTTTACATGTTGTCATACATATGGGGCCGTTTGGAAGCCGGTCATGATTAACCGACTCACCACTTATAGAACCCACAAAGGAGTTATCCCCAACATGTGGGTTATTTAGCATTCGCATCTGTCAGGTGTATGCCTACACCCCGTGCATAGGTCGTGGCCATTTTCAAATGAAATGAACCGAGGATATCCAGGACACGGTCGTATTAACCCTCAATGTTTATGTTATCAAACAAAACAGATTAAAATGGGTTATGCAATTTATTAATCACAATTCGATTAAATGATTTCATACCCGACCAAGCGGCATTATTATAATACCGTATCCCAAGCCCGTATAAGGGAAAATAAGTTAAAAGTATTTACCTGAGCTAGATGTGAAAGAAGTAACTCAGCCGTATATTTCCTAAAGCTTTATGAAAGTACCTTCTACCGAAGCAACTTAATCTATATAGAAGGTTTATTAACCTATTAGGATACTAACGGGTCTTTATTTAAGTCAAGGACTTAGACCAGTTAGTTTGAAAGATACTTTACGGTTCTAAACGCGAGATTAAGCGGAGACCGGAATGGAATGTGATTTAGACCTGACAAGTTTGGATACTTGTATTATATGGTTAAACTAAACACATTCTGGATTTTGAATATTTAATGAGAAGGTTAAACCCTTTTCGGCTAATTTATGCAAACTAGCTACATAAACCGAACCGAACGCATAAATGCATAACGGGTAACCAAATGAATTATATACAGGTCTCATATGTTATTATGCTTAGAATATGTTAACACATCAGTAGGATGTTAACATATATGCCCAAAAATTATTTAAAACCAATTTAAGTCCCGTAGGGGCATTTTGGTCATTTTAATGTTTATAAAAGAGGTTTTATATTTAACAGATATTCTGGTCTTAAATAATTTGTAAAAATATTTATTTTATGTTTATAACAGTAAGATATCATTCATATGTGTGGTTTACCATTTATGACCAAACTATGCCCCGAAAGGGTATTTTGGTCATTTCACATATGCTTTTAAGGACATTTTGGAAATCTGAGTTCATAACTTATACATACTATAATAATATTAAAATTTATTTAAAAATTTAGTAGGTAACAAGTCTTAGGTGTTAAATATGGTTTGAAACCATACTATGCACCTAATTAGTGTAAAAATCGTTAATTGACGATAATTAAGATGTTTATGGAAATATGAGATTTTGATCAGTCTTTAATGCTCAAAATAATTTATTTAATATATAAGATCAGTAGAAAAAGGTTTGGCATTTAAATCATTTGTTAATCTCATTTTATGTATGAAAAAGGTATTATCGTCATTTACCGAATTACACAAGAACTCCATGATATGGTCAGGTTATAATCTGATCAAAAATTCCAAAAATCCCTAAAAATAATATCTTAACAGTAGGTAATGAGTTTTGGGTCAAAATCCTTGTTTAAACATGCCTTATGCAAGATAACGCAATTTAATTAATAAAAAGCTTCAATTTACGATATCGAGCATAACTTCTGTTTGAGACCAGAAACTAATGTCAAATTTTTGGGACATACTTTTATATCAGTAATAAAGGTTTTTGTCCTATCACATTTTCAAAAATCTCGTTTATATGTTAAAAGGGCAAAATGGGCATTTATAAGCATATTAACGGAGATTAGCACATAATTCAGAATACTAATGACTAGGTAATATAACTCCAGAGGGTTATACTACAACATAATTTGGTCATAATGGAAGCTTAAAACATGGAAGAATTAAGCTCAATCGGGTCAGAACTGAAGGTCAGAGCAAAAGTCAAACTTTTGCGACTTTCGGTTGTGAACCGAACTTAAACTGATAATTGCCAGGTTGAACATGCTTAAACATGTTCTAATAATAATTACTAAGTTATTAGAGTGTTAAAATATAATTTATAACCTCTGTATTATTAGTTTTAATTATTAATTACAATTCTGTCCAGTTTGACTTTTTAACTAGATAGTTTGACCCGACAATTAAATAAGCAAACAAAATAGTTAGGAGGTGCCATTTTAAGGGTTAATCACCTATCTAATTATGGTCACATAACCACATTCATTTCGAACAGTGGCTGGACCATTTGAGTTTAAACCGAAGGTCAAAGTCAGATTACGATAACTTTGACTTTTCGGTTTTAAATTATAAAACTAAACTAATGAGAGGGCTAAGACACTTACAAAGGGTCCTATCTATCTTTTCTACAAAAACAAGCTTCCTTTTTGGGTCAGGAACCTCCAGAAATGCTAAGAACACTTGAACTAGAGAGATGAGTGTGATTTGTGTTTGTGCAAGTGAAAATGCTGAACTAGAGGCCCTATTTATAGTGAATTGAGATTGCTCCAGATCATCCTAGGTGTATAGGGGTGAATTCAGATGTCTCCAGGTGTCTTGGTGGTATATTAAAACCATCAACAAGCCATAGTTTCGATCTATAACTTTTTTGGAGCTCAAGTAAGGAAGAAACCTGCACCTGGCGTCTCATTTATGTCGAAGTAGAGCCATCGCGTCGCGCGACGGCAAAAGAGATACATGGTCGCGCCACGCGACCCCATAGGTAACCAGCCAAACAAGTTTCCACTTTGACAAGTTCAGTCCCTGCACCTTTATAAGCTCAATATCTTTCGTTTTAGGCACATCTAGCCCTTGTAGTTAGTTTGTAGATGATCTAGGGAATATATCCAAACACCCTTAGGCCACGTTTTGTTAAACAATCTCCGAAGACATTAGTTTCGCCACGTTGACGCTTTAAACCCTAATTCTTGGGAATTCATGTAAACAACACATAACGATCTCGAAACCTCATAAAATTTATATCACTTATTCTTGAGAGTATATTTGAATATTCCGAAGCCCCGGGTTCGTTAAAAGGTCACTCAGAGGTAAGAATTAACATGTTGACACGTTTAACCCCTGTAGTTTATAATTCTTCGATTATTTTCACAAACGGCTTCTTGTATTCGAATAATTACTCGTTTAAGAGTATATTCTTCGTGTGTGGTCATTTAGAGGTACAAGTTTGGCATGTTGACACTTTTAGTCCCTTCATATACATAATTTCATCGTTTTTCAACTTTAGTCCTTCAAACTCAATCTTTCAAACGATTAGGGTTTAGGACACGTATCTTTCACATAATTGGACAAGTTTTTATGAGGTGTTACATCATCACCCCCTTAAAAGAAATCTCGACCCCGAGATTTACTGAAACAAGTGAGGGTACTTTTGTCGCATAGTGGACTCAACCTCCCATGTATATTCTGGGCCTCTACATGGCATCCCATTTAACTTTCACTATAGGCACGTGCTTCCTTCAGAGCTTTTTAACCTGTCGATCCTCGATCGATATAGGACTTTCAACAAACCTCAGGCTTTCATCAATCTGTACGTCTTTATGAGACATTGGTAACGATTCATCAGCTAGACATTTCTTATAAGCTACACTACCGACACATTCGATAATCTCGAATGGTCCGATATATCTTGGGCTTAGCTTGCTCTTCTTACCAAAATGCATCACACCTTTCCAGGGTGATACTTTCAGTAAGACTTTGTCGCCTACTTCAAACTTTAGAGGTTTTCACCTCTTATTAGCATAACTTTTCTGCCTATCCCTGGCAGCCTTTTGGCGATCCCGAATTTGGACAATCTTGTCCGTTGTTTCAAGGACTATATCAGGTCCTGATAACTGAGCTTCTCCTACTTCCGCCCAACAAACAAGCGTTCTGCATTTTCTTCCATACAATGCCTGAAAAGGCGCAACCTGAATGCTAGTATGGTAGCTATTATAATAGAAGAACTCGATCAACGGTAGGTGGTCATCCCAGCTACCACCCAAATCAATGACGCATGCACGAAGTATGTCTTTCAAGGTTTGAATTGTACGCTCACTTTGTCCATCCGTTTAAGGATGGTAAGCAGTACTAAAATTTTAACGAGTGCCTAATGATTGTTGGAAGTTTTTCCAAAAATGAGAGGTATATCTAGTATCTCTATCGGATATAATAGATACTGGCACTCCGTGGAGAGATACAATCTTATCCACGTATAACTGAGCTAGCTTGTCAGAGCTATGAATCTCCTTGATGGGTAAGAAGTGTGCTGACTTAGTCAGTCTGTCAACTATGACCTATATAGTATCATTTCCATGCCTTGTTTTAGGAAATTTGGTTATAAAATCCATAGTTACCATTTCCCACTTCCATGAGGGAAGTTTCGGTTGTTGTAGCAACCCAGACAGATTTTGATGTTCCGCTTTAATCTGAGCGCATGTCAGGCATTTGGCTACATGTGTGGCAATAGATTTCTTCAAACCTATCCACCGATAGTAGGCTTTAAAATCTTGATACATTTTGTCACCTCCAGGGTGAACTGAGTATTTGGAATTGTGAGCTTCCTAGAGGATTATATCTCTAAGCCCTCCATGAATAGGAACCCAGATTCTTCCATTCATTCTAAGGATTCCATCCTTGCCAGGTTCTAACTGTTCAGCAGTCACACCAAACTTTTCATTTGGAAAGTTAGTTTCAAGAATAGCTTCCTTTTGTGCAGCTAACAACCTTTCATTCAGGCTATTCTTAAGCTCAATGCTCTTGGCATTAATCCTTATAGGTTTGACTCTTTCTTTTCGGCTTAGAGCATCAGCGACCACATTCGCTTTACCAGGATGGTAGCGAATTTCACAATCGTAGTCATTTAGAGTCTCCATCCAACGGCGCTGTCTGATATTAAGATCCATTTGATTGAATAAGTGTTGGAGACTTTTGTGATCCGAATATATCACACATTTAGTTCCATATAGATAATGTCTCCTTAACTTTAATGCAAATACAACTGTACCCAACTCCAAATCGTGGGTGGTGTAATTCTTTTCATGCACCTTTAGTTGTCGTGACGCATAGGCAATCACCTTGCCTTTCTGCATAAGCACACATCCCATACCGGTGTGTGAGGCATCACAGTACACGACAAATTCTTCTATTCCTTCAGGTAATGTCAATACCGGAGCATTGCTCAATTTTTGCTTAAGAATCTCAAAAGACTCTTGTTGTTTAGGACCCCAATTGAACTTTACATTCTTGCGGGTCAGAGAAGTCAATGGTGCAGCTATCCTCGGGAAGTTCTCAATGAATCTTCTATAATAACCAGCTAATCCCAGAAAGATGCGAATTTCTGTAGGTGTTTTAGGTGCCTCCTAGTTCATGATGGCTTCTATTTTAGCGGGATCTACTTGGATACCACGCTCACTCACAACATGTCCAAGGAATTGGACTTCACGAAGCCAGAACTCACACTTAGAGAATTTAGCATACAGCTTCTCCTGCCGTAGCAACCCTAAGATACAACGAAGATGTTTCTCATGATCAACCTAACTACGAGAATATATAAGTATGTCTTCTATAAAGACAATGACAAACTTGTCTAAGTATGGCTTGCAGACTCGATTCATGAGATCCATGAATGCTGCAGGTGCATTAGTGAGCCCGAAAGGCATAACTAAAAACTCGTAGTGGCCATACCTTGTTCTGAATGCTGTCTTAGGTACATCTTCAGTTTTAACCTTGAGTTGATGATACCCAGATCTCAAATCGATCTTTGAGAAGAAGCTTCCCCTTGGAGTTGGTCGAACAAGTCGTCAATCCTGGGCAAGGGATAACGATTCTTGATCGTTACCTTATTTAATTCACGATAATCAATGCATAAACACATTGATCCATCCTTCTTCTTCACAAACAATATAGGAGCTCCCCAAGGTGAAGAGTTGGGTTGGGTTGGGTTGGGTTGTATGAAACCCTTTTCTAGTAAGTCATCCATTTGAGTCCTGAGCTCATTCATTTCAGTAGGCGCTAGACGGTAAGGGGCTCATGCAATTGGTGCTGGTCCTGGCAGTATATCTATCCTGAATTGGACTTGTCTTTCAGGAGGTAATCCAGGTAACTCATAAGGAAAGACATCAGGGTATTCTGAAATGATTGGGATCTCTTCAATCTTGGGTTTCGGGTCATTCACTGTCACTTGTGCCATGTAAATGACACATCCGTTCTTCAGACACTTTGAGGCTTTGAGTATAGACACGTTATCGGGCAACCCATATTGTGTATCTCCATGAATGGTGTCTGGTTCACCAGAAGGGGTTTTGATGTTAACTAGCTTTTTATCGTAGGTTATTTGGGCTTGGTTATGTGATAACCAATCCATACCTAAAACTGCATCAAACCGAGCCAATTTCATTGGCAAAAGGGATAGCGGGATAGAATGATTCTTAATGGATATAAAGCATCCATTAAGAAGAGTTGAAGCGGTTTCTAAGGTACCATTTGCGAGTTCTACCTCATATCTTATGTCTAGAGTTTTAATAGGCAGATTCAGTAACTTACTAAACTTATGGTCTACAAAAGACTTGTCCGCACCCGAATCAAATAAAACTCTAGCATAATATCATTAATGAGGAAGGTACCTGTTATAACGTTATTGTCATTCACCGCCTCCCTGGTGTTCATTTGAAAGACCCTTGCATTGGTTTTCTTTGCCTCCTCAGGCTTCTTAGCATTCTTAGGGCAATTAGTTTTGATGTGCCCCTTTTCATTGCAACCATAGCAGGTCGCATCCTTGATGTTTCGGCACTCAACAGTCTTGTGCCCTTTCTTCTTGCAAATTCCACAAGGTTTAGCTTGTGGATCCTGATTGCACTTTCCAAAGTGCCTCTTGTTACATGTTTTACATCTGGGCTTATCATCTGACTGCCCCTTCTTGAAACCAAAGTTTCCTTTCTTTTTTTTGTTTGAATGGTGGGACTGGTCATCCTCCCTTTTCCTCTTCCCTTCTTCGGTGGCTTTCTTTGACCTACTCCTTACAACATCGAGAGTAAGTGATAATGATAGATCTACAACCGATCTATATGTAGTAGGTTTAGAAGCCTTGACGTTTCCCTTAATTTCAGGGGCTAAACCACCTATAAAACGTGCAATACGTTTGGGTTCTGGGGTGACCAGATATGGAACGAGGTGAGACATCGAGTTAAAACTGGTCACATAAGACCTGCAATCCAAATCTTTCATCACCAAAGTGAGGAAGTCAGTCTCTATCCTTTCCACTTCATGCTGAGGACAGTACGTGTCCTTCATAAGATCAATAAATT
This sequence comes from Helianthus tuberosus, assembly GCA_030545235.1. NCBI lineage: Eukaryota > Viridiplantae > Streptophyta > Magnoliopsida > Asterales > Asteraceae > Helianthus > Helianthus tuberosus. The sequence goes on from JARYGA010015090.1 coordinate 8,287, forward strand.
GATTCCAAGAAAGGTTATATAGAGGAACCTTTCTGGTAGACTGTACCAAAGCTTTCCACCATGTAAGGGCGTCACCCTTGAAGGACTGAGATACAAACGTAACGATGTCCTCCTTTGCACATCCACTGATATCAATCACTGTTTCCATTTCATCCAACCACTTCATACAGTCTATTGCTCACTTTTCTCCCGTGAAATCTCTTGGTTTACAAGAGACGAAGTATTTGTAGGTACAACCCTTGTTGTACCTGGGAGTCTGATTCAACACAATATTTTGGGATTCAGATCTATGGTTGGATGAATGCTGAGATTCATCCTTTTTCAATGTATGCGAATGTGATAAGGACTTTGTGTGAGTTTTGGACCGAACATTACTCGGCTCCTTGAATATTTTGTCCACAGCTTGAGCAACTGCTGTATCAATCATCGCTTGTAATTCAGCACCAGTAACGTTTATCCTGGTATTATTGTTTCCTTCCACAGGATGACTGTTTGCTTCATCAGAGCCAGCCATGATTTGTGTACTAAAAATCAAACAATAATGATGTATTTAGATTATATAATGAATCATCGCATGGATGATTAGATGGCCATGGTATTAATAAACCATATAGACCATTTTAGGAAACAAATAAGAATCTATTTGATCATGATTTGCCTAGGCTACAAATGAACCATTATTGGCAATCAAGTAGGATGTAATCCTTTACATTCATCAGACAGGGGACACAAGTCACAACTGTCAATGTCTTAAAGACATTTTTATATGGCACAAAGGCTCATGTCGAAGGACATTTAAATAGCACAAGAGGCCTTGTCATAATGACAATTAAAACATAATCAACGATCTCGTGGATCAGAGACTTTTAAGGGTCGAATATATTTCATCGCCTTTTTTGTGACATGAAGATTATAAAATAAAACTATCACTGTCATGAATACACCTTCGCCCATAGGCTTACATCTCAAATGGATGTTTTGATGTATACATCATATTTGATGTTTTAATAGCCATGATTCGTATTGATCATATAGGCTATGAAGGTGGCTTAGAAAGATCCAAGTATTTTTTTTATTTTTTATTTTTTTGGAAGCTAGTGTGGTCTCTCAAGTCACACAGCCAGGAATGTTAACATGTTTTCAGATGTTAACAGAGAATTTAATGTCTTAAAAAGGTTATACCATCATAGCCATTAATATTTTGGCTAGGTTATGCCTTTAAGAACTTCTTTTGAAATTTCTTTGGTAGATCAATGAAAATTGAAATGATATTGACAAGATGATGTAATAAAAAAAAATTTCCAAAAGAAATTTCATTAAAATACTAGACTATTACAAGGATGCCCTAAACGGGTCTTGAAATAAACAAATTGTCCTCGCAGGGACTACAGAAAAGAAATAAGTCCACACAGGGACTAAGTACAGAAAATGAAATGTCCACATGGGGACTTGATTGAAATTACAATATAGAATAAAATAAAACAAACTTCTACTTCTTTTTGCCCTTTATGAAGTTCGCAAGGCCCTTAAGAAATTTGTTATGCTTTTTCTCGCGTTCCTCCGCTTTTTGTTCAACTTGATCCAACCTATGTAGAATTTGTTGTGTTTGAAGTTGTGAAGGTGGAGGTTGTTGTTGATAAGGAGGGTATTGATACCCTTGTACTGGATACCCAGTCGGGTGTACTGGAGGAAAGGGTGAGGGATAAAGTGCATTAAATTGAACTGCCTCAAGATATGGATCTTGGGCAGTGGCCTGATATCCAAAATCCGTAGGATTTGGATATTCAAAGGGGTTATACCCAGACGAACCTGGGTAAGTCGGTATGGGGTTTTCATAACCCACTGGTGGTGGCGGTGGTGCAAAGTTAACTGGCGGAAGATCATTTTCCGGCACCGCGTGAGAATGTCCACCTATTTGTGGATCTTCGGGGATTGGAGGGTATGTGCTTGAAGCTTGAGGTGAACTAAACCTAGGTCCTCCTCGCACGGACATACGTGCGTTCCTCCTTCGCCTTGGTGGCTCAGGAGGCGGTTGTGGTGATTGTTGAGGTGGTTCCTCAATGGGTAATAGTGGTGGAGTAACTGCCTGAAGATACGGTTCCTCCAAGGGAGGTTGTGGAGAGTTATGAAAAGAAGGGGTAAATTCCCATTCATACTTGTTCCACCTTTCGGCCCATGAATCGGGGCCTTGATACGGCGATCCTTGATAAAGAGAACCGCTAGAGATACTGATGGGATGAGTTGGTGTCCCGGTTGGCAGCTCTGGATCAGGATCATCATCCATCTCCATATCTTGGGAGAAATGGTCCTCGGGTCCTAAAGGATTATAACCTAGTGGTTTGTTAATATAGTCGTTTGTGTTAAATTGACCCGGTGAATAAAGATCGTGAGAACTAGAATGGTGAAAGGAATGAGAATGTAAAGAGTGGTGTGAATGATGTGATTGGTGAGAATGGTACGAATGTTGGGGCTCGTCCTGAATAGGTAGCCCAAAAGGTGGGTGATCTGAAGGTGAAGAACCTAACGAAACGGAGTGTCTCACCGGTTCAAAAGAATGTCTCCAGTTATCTTGCGAATCGGAGCTAGTAAAAGACGCTGATGGTGTGCGTCTATGTGAGGGTCCTGCACTGCTAGATGGTCCTCCCCTCATAGGACCTTTTCCTCTACCTCGAACGCGCGGCGGCATTTTGATTAGAAAACCTGTCAAAATAAGTAAAACAAAATATAAATGACAAAAGGAAGATTAAGAATAATCCTAGGTCATTTGCCTAGACTCGGAAGTCTAAGGAATGTGCTCACAAAAGGCTAGTGTTTAATTCACTCAATGTTGGCTCTGATACCAACCTGTCACACCCCGATATTTCCACATATTACCGGTGGGCCCAGTTGGGAGTATCGTGACGTAGTTGATATCATCATAGTCAATACACACAATATAATAGCACAGCGGAAGGCTTGGTGAATAATTACTATTACAAACCATAGTGTCCGAGTGTCCAAATATAAGAATATACAGACTTGGTTGTAATAGAGATCCACAGGCAGATCATAAAATAAAATACAAGAAACTGAAATAACAGACTCCAGGCATCTAAGGAATTGCAAGATCCTCTTATTTGACACCAAGTAGCTCCAGCCTAATTTCGTGAGGTACCTGTCACTTAGTCTTTGGAAAATACGTCAGTTTTCACTGGTAAATACAATTAACTGACTCATTTGAAAACATTTATGAAAATTGATTTAAGCGCACAAGGCACAAACCATTTATAACTTGGGACAATCTTTATATAAAATCTTGTATACAGTTTTACATGTTTGTCATACATATGGGGCCGGTTTGGAAGCCGGTCATGATTAACCGACTCACCACTTATAGAATCCACAAAGGAGTTATCCCCAACATGTGGGTTATTTAGCATTCGCATCTGTCAGGTGTATGCCTACACCCCGTGCATAGGTCGTGGCCATTTTCAAATGAAATGAGCCAAGGATATCCAGGACACGGTCGTATTAACCCCCAGTGTTTATGTTATCAAACAAAACAATTTAAAATGGGTTATGCAATTTATTAATCACAATCCGATTAAATGATTTCATACCCGACCAAGCGGCATTATTATAATACCGTATCCCAAGCCCGTATAAGGGAAAATAAGTTAAAAGTATTTACCTGAGCTAGATGTGAAAGAAGTAACTCAGCCGTATATTTCCTAAAGCTTTATGAAAGTACCTTCTACCGAAGCTACTTAATCTGTATAGAAGGTTTATTAACCTATTAGGATACTAACGGGTCTTTATTTAAGTCAAGGACTTAGACCGGTTAGTTTGAAAGATACTTTACGGTTCTAAACGCTAGATTAAGCGGAGACCGGAATGAAATGTGATTTAGAACCGACAAGTTTGGATACTTGTATTATATGGGTAAACTAAACACATTCTGGATTTTGAAGATTTAATGAGAAGGTTAAACCCTTTTCGGCTAATTTATGCAAACTAGCTACATAAACCGAACCGAACGCATAAATGCATAACGGGTAACCAAATGAATTATATACAGGTCTCATATGTTATTATGCATAGAATATGTTAATACATCAGTAGGATGTTAACATATATGCCCAAAAATTATTTAAAACCAATTTAAGTCCCGTAGGGGCATTTTGGTCATTTTAATGTTTATAAAAGAGGTTTTATATTAAACTGATATTATGGTCTTAAATAATCTGTAAAAATATTTATTTTATGTTGTTATAACAGTAAGATATCATTCATATGTGTGGTTTACCATTTATGACCAAACTATTCCCCGAAAGGGTATTTTGGTCATTTCACATATGCTTTTAATGACATTTTGGAAATCTGAGTTCATAACTTATACATACTGTAATAATATTAAAATTTATTTAAAAATTTAGTAGGTAACAAGTCTTAGGTGTTAAATATGGTTTGAAACCATACTATGCACCTAATTAGTGTAAAAATCGCTAATTGACGATAACTAAGATGTTTATGGAAATTTGAGATTTTGATCAGTCTTTAATGCTCAAAATAATTTATTTAATATATAAGATCAGTAGGAATAGGTTTGGCATTTAAATCATTTGTTAATCTCATTTTATGTATGAAAAGGGTATTATCGTCATTTACCGAATTACACAAGAACTCCATGATATGGTCAGGTTATAATCTGATCAAAAATTCCAAAAATCACTAAAAATATTATATTAACAGTAGGTAATGAGTTTTGGGTCAAAATTATGACGACCCGAACTTTCAAGGTTAGGCTCGTAACTCTGATTTCTCATTATTTCTCTTTTACATCCTTGTTTCGATAAATTGTTAAACGTAAACGTAAATTGGCATGATTGAGCGTGTTGTTAGTTTTTTTTTGCACGGGCCGCACATGTTGTTGGGCCACACACACTTGGGCCTGAGGCCACACTCCTTCCGTTCCTTCCGTATTATCCTCGGCCCACATACCCGGAGCCCAACCCGAACACGAACACACATACACATCTAATTATATCACACTTATGCATGGGTCTAGTAAAGCCCAAATGAAGCTTAGAGTTGGACCGGCCTTTATTGTTAGCATATATACACACGCACACACAAGTAGATTAGGGCGGTTTTCATGATTAAGCACTCACAAAATTTCTAGCAAACCCTAATCACCTCTTTTTCTCGTCCCTTGAGTCGTCGGCAACCCTTGGGCCGAAGCTTCATTGATCTCTCAGTTAGTGTTACATGCTTATTCTAATTCTTGATTACTTATTCTCTACTATGTGCAACATGCTGAATGAATAACAATGATGGGTATGAACTTTGTATGATTTAGAGTTATGCTAGTAGTATGTGTTAATGATATTACAATGATGCGAATGATTGTTGAGTGAAGAACTAGATTGGCATGTGGTCTTAAATAAGAAAACCTTGTATACATGATGGTCACATAGTATTTAGATGGTTATTTATGTTGACGTGCAAGAATCTGATGTGTATGTGTGTGCGATTAAGTGATGGTAGTATGTAAACACAACTGAGCATTGCATTATATGAGTAGATGGTTGATTTTACATGGTAGTAATCAAGGTGCTTGATTGTGAATTATGTGGTTATGATTCGGGATTGTGTATTCTATCTATGATCACGTTGAATATGGATGTTAATAAAAGGATTAGTGATTGATATTGTGGTGTGATAAGAATGATAGCATGTTGAACAATTATTGTTTGGATACATCTAAGTGTTGCTGTTGATAATATATGACAACTTATAAGGAAGTGTGCTCATAAACTAAATGGATTGGTAGAAATTAGAGGAGTCATTGGGCCTTACATGTTAACCGGGTCACTTTAGCAAACAAGTCATACCTAAATTTGGATTGGGTCGCATGACTGATTCGGGGACAGCTGGGCCGCACAGCCGAAGTGGGCTGGGCCCTGATGGGTCAGCCATTCTCTTTGGGTTCATGACGGTTTGGGTTGTGAGTTGAAGTGGGCTCCGATGGATCACACATCACATGAAATCACACAGTCCATTGGGCTTGATAGTATATGTGTGACAACCCTCATAATTTCATGTATCCGTACGATTTATTAATGTTAATTAAAGTGCTTAATGTCTGTGTTGAATTACTTAACTGCTTCCTGACTACTGTGTCATACTTACATGTGCTTGTTAACATACTAGTCTTATGTAGAAAATTTGACTAAATAATCCTGTATGCTTTCCCAAGTGTTGGGAATTAAAAGTATTGCAAAAAGAGACATAAAAGACACTAAATGGAATAATTTAGCACTTTAACGGAACGGTATCCAACCGAACAACCGGACATTACCCGGAACACTAAAATATTATCAGAAACATTGTTTTTATTTTTCCGAGCTAGTTACGGTTCCCGAACACCCTAACACCCACTAAAATACCAAGTAACTAATTACACCAACTAAACACTTGGATTTGCATTGTTATCTAACTAATTACCATTCAAAGTTTCATTTTACCCCCCCCCCCTTGTGTGACCGTCCCCATGGGACCCACTCCAAGATTTTTATGAATCTTGTTAAATCTCCTTAATGATCTTCTTGGGATTATGAGGATCTTGTAGGTACTTTGAGAAACATAAGATACATTGGGCAATACTCAATCTAGGTTATAAGTATCTAACATCAACACTTCAACTCATCACCCAACTCTCTCATCTTCCCCTCTACACCCTCGGCCGAGACCCCATCCACACACACACCCACTTTTGTTTCAAGCTTCAAGCATTTCAAGGTTATTCAAGGGTGTATCAAGGTGTACAACGAAGCTTGGTGTTCTCGGAAGTGGAAGGACCTCTTTTATCTTCTTTTATCCACACAATTTCTTCACTTGAACTTCCCTAGCCTTGAGCTAGTGGTAAGAGCTTAGATCCTTTCATTTTTTCATCTTGTTTAAGTGGTTAAAGATTGTTTTATAGTGAAATCTCATGAACCCTAAAAGACATGAATCTTAAGTCTTGAAACATAAACTTAAAGATGAGGAAACAAGATGAAACATAATGTAATAATGTTAGTATGAAGTAGTTTTGATTTTAGTTGTTGATTACTTGATGATTTACTTGTTAATATTGATTACTAGAAATGTTGTTGATCACTAAGCATGTTAACGGAACCAATATAACTCGCATTAGAATGTTAAAAGCTGAAAACCGGAGGCTGTTTAGTGATTACAGCCAACTTCAGCTGGCTGTAACCGGACCTTAATAAAGCAGAAAATGTATTTTTTGAAGTCTAGATTTATGTATTTCGAAATACGGTTCTAATGGACTATGGCAAACTGTCAGTGATGATAGACACTGATGTAGGGCACAACTATTGTTCGTCAGTTGTCGATATCTTAACGGTCTAGTAGTTCACATGGGGAAGCCCCCACTGATTATGGATATGGTTTGGGTAATAAAAGGAACTGGTTAAACATACTTTCAACTATGGGGTAACCCCCACGGCAAATAAGCCAACGAAAGTCAAACCACGTTTTTCAGAAACAACTTAAAACTAAACAACCAAACGTGAACTCACTCAACTTTGTTGTTGACTCGTTGTTACATGCCTTACAGGTCGCTAGATGCTTATGGAGCTTGCACGAGGAGGAGGTTGTTGTGGGATGCGGACTGTTATGTCCCATGCTTATTAATTAAACTTTATAAACTTATGGAACTTATGTTTTGGGTCTTAAAACTTATGAACTATGAACTTATGTTTTGAACTTACGTTTTATGCTTCCGCTGTTAACTTAAAACTGGTTACTGTCTTATGGTCACCAATTGTATTGTGGTTGGTTTTACTTACTTAATTTCGTTGTTCAATATGATTGGTGGCTCGATCCTGGTCGCGTCACGCCTCCAAGCGGTGATACTCCGCATGGTGGATTTTGGGGGTGTGACAATATGAGTTATTTTTACATGTTGGGCCGCACGTCTGGGATCCACTCGCACAACACCTGTTTGGGCGAAACATGCTACTGGGCCATAAAAACAATTAAACTGTATAACTTATGTGAATCGCGCACTTGGGTTGGGCCGTGTGTTGATTGGGCCGCCTAAGGATATGATGAAGCAATGGACTGATATGAAACATGAATACTTGATTATGTGAATATGCGTTGGGTTGAATACTTGCTAAAACTTGTGTGATAATACAAACTATACTTGTTACTACTCGTACAATGTGCACGTATGATTTGTGATTTACGTAAATGTGAAACTGACTATCACTGGTAACCCTACTAGGATTTGGTTGACCAACTGAAAACAAGTAATTAGTCATACCGAGCAAAACCAAGGTGAGTTCACTTCTTTTGAGCATGCGTCCCGGTGGGTGGGACAATCAAACGGGTATTCCTGAGAGGAATACATCTTTTCTGGGTTAAAACTGGGAGGTTGGATAATACACTCACACCTATCACCTTAAGTCCCATCTTATACCGAATTAGTTACCTGAGAGGTAACGGGATAATAGATTTATATTGCTATTAGGCTTGGCAACCTCACACCGTACCTGAGAGGACGGGCGTGAACTAATGACCTTAAATCATGACCAATGTTTGGATAGGGGCATTGGGGACGGGCAAAACAATCTGGTAGCCATCTTGTATGGTACTTGAGTTATTATCAACATTATTATCTATGAACTGAACTAAACACTTGGTAACTAACGTTTTCACAAACTATGAACTCGCCAGCTTTGTCTGATACACTTGTTGCATGCTCGCAGGTCGTTAGATTTCTTGGATGTTGGTGCATGCGTCTGTCGACTTCGTCTTGTATCGAGTCTTGTATTGTATTAGATAGATCAGGGCACGTAGTACGAGAAAACTGTCAAAAATAGGTTTGGTGGTAATTTCGCATGAAATTACAAAGATGTAATTCCACACGAAATTACAACCTAATTTCGTACGAAATTACAACCTAATTTCGTACGAAATTAGATTTCGTGTGAAATGTAATTTCGCTTATGGCAATTCCATGCGAAATTACACAGCCTATATATATGTGCTTCCTGATTTCGTTTGTAATAGTTCTGAGATTCCGGTTTGAGAGCCGAAGTGCTGCCGAAGTGTCTACTCGCTGTATATCTTTGTCAAATCAATCAAAAGACAGTTTAAATTGAATATCTTGCTGAATTGAACTCGATACGTCTGTTTCCGCCTTTCGTATTGAGAAAAATTCTTCTGATCGACTCATTTGGGTCAGAAAACGATCCTACAAGTGGTATCAGAGCTCAGGAGGAAGAGTTCTTACCAATTCAGCTGCAAATTCTGATTTCTACATCTTCTTTTTCAAAATTAACTTGTTTTCACGGTCAAAATGTCTTGAATTTCATTCATTGTGCTCGCAATAGTGTTTTAACAAAACCTTGAAAGTTTCAGATCTTAAAACGGCTTAAAACTTGGTCAATTTTCACAAAAACATCTCGAGATAATGACATCAGCAGTATTTCGCACGAAATAAGGCAGTAATTTCGCACCAGACTGTAATTTCGTTTGAGAGGTTCGCACCAGTTTGTTATTTCGTTTGGCAGGTCCACACGAAATTAGCTATTTCGCATCAAGCTGTAATTTCGTTTGAATATTTCGTACGAAATTACCTATTTCGTTCGAAACCACCTTATTTCGCTTGAGATCAGTATTTCGCTTGAAAGGTTATTTCGCACCAAAGAGTATTTCGTTTGAAGAAGTAATTTCGTTTGAAAAGATTGTTTTGTGAAATTTGTTACCGAAACATGGAAGAGGAATTTTATAATGCATTTGCTACTACCCCGACTACTCCGGCATCTGTTACTCAGAACTTGAACATGGAAAATGAAACGGGCACTATGCAAAAACCGCCTAAGCTCATGAATATCAAGGAGTATAAAGGATGGGAGGAACGATTTGAGAATTGGGTTCAAGCAAATTATTTGGATGCTTGGGAATGTGTTGAAATGAAATATGTTAGACCATTGAATGATGAGGAAGAGGAGATTGCTATTAAAGATCTAAGTGTTGATGATAGAAAGAAATACAAAAATGAAAAGATGATGATTAGTCTATTGCATCAAGCAGTTAAGGAAGATATCTTGGTTTTACTTCAACACAATGGAAGTGCATATTCAATTTGGAAAGCTTTAAAATCAAAGTTTGTTGGAAGTAAAGAGATGATTAAAAATAAAAAATCACTTCTGAAGAAAGAATTCGATCTATTTCGTGGTTTGAGAACTGAGAGTACCAAGCAGATTATCGAAAGATATTGCAATCTGTTAGTTCAAATGAAAAGAGTGAGCATCAATAAAGATAATGAAGAGTTGATAGAAAAGTTGGCTGATGCATTGCCACATGAAACTTGGGGCATATATCTCATGATGTTGAGAAATAAGAAAGATTTTAGTAATTTGACACTAAATAAATTCATTGAAAAACTTGAAGCTCAGGAAATGGAACAAAGGAAGATTTCAAGAATGAAAGATTTTGATGGTGAACAAGATATCAGTCTTTATTACAAAGGAGGTATCAGTGATAAGACAAACATGTCACCAAAAGTTGAAACTGCATTTAATGCTAAGAGTTCATCTGGAGGGTCATCTCAAGGATCAAACAGCAAAACAGGATTTTCTTCATATCCATCATTTGATTCAAATTTTTCAACGACTAAGAATGGCAAGAGATTACAATGCAACATTGTTTTGCATCTTGAAAATGGTGAAAATTTCTCGGAAGAGGTTGCAAAAGGTCACATGTCGTTGTTGGGAACTGTATTAGAATCATATGAAAGTTTAGTTGCAGGAAAGATCGGGAATCCAATGTTGACAAAAGAGGATTACGATCAGATTGATGCTGAGGAGATGGAATTGATGGATATAAAATGGTGTTTGGCAAGTGTTTTGAGAAGAGCCGAAAAGTTTAAACAAATTACGGGAAGAGATGATTTCCGTGATGCAAATGTTTCTACTTTAGGATTTGATAAATCTAAAGTTACTTGTTTTCGTTGTAGGGAAAAAGGACACTTCAAGAGAGAGTGCAAAAATCGCGAAGCAAGTGGAGCTCAAAATCCATTCAACAATAATGACTATTATCGGAAAGCAATTTATCATCAAGTTGCTCAACACCAACAAGAACCACAAACTGCACATGCTAGAAAGACAATTGAAGATTCATCAAAGAGAGCTTGTATGGTGAATCAAGATGATAAAAAGTCAACAAAAGAATTCAGTTGGGACAAATATGTTTCAGTTGATAGTAAAGCATGTCGGATAAATCAAGATGATGAAAAATTACCAGAGGGGTTTAGCTGGAAAAATTTCAGTTGGGATGATTATGATCCTAACAAAACTTCAAATAACAAAGCTTTTGTTGCTGAAGACAGTGATAATGATGATGATTATTATGCAAGGAGAATGGAAAAGCACTTAAGAATGATGGAAGAGAGTGACAGTGATGATGAAAAAGCTAAAAAGAAAAAGAAGAAAGTTAAAAAACTTGTCAGCAGTGATGATGAAGAAGTTCCTGTGATAAGGAAGAAAATAAAAGACATTCCAGTTTTTGAAGTTGATACAAAAGCTTATGCAGAAAAGATTCAAGTGAAATGTGAGAATTGTGAAACAGTAAAGAAGCAAAATAGTACTTTGATTTATAACATGAACAGATTGAAAGAATCTTACTATGTTTTGAATAAAGCAATGAATCAGTACAATCAGTCAAGCAGTGAACAAGCAACAGCAATGAAGACACTTCAAGGAGCTTTCATGACAAAGCAGAAAGTTGTCAACAATTGCATTGAGAAATGTGCTGTGCTTGAACAGAAATTGGAAACCCAAAGGATTGAAACAGAAAGAGTTAATAGATTGTTAAAAAGTTACTCATGTACTTCTTATGTTATTGACAGGATTTATCCAACGGTTGAAGGCATGAAGGCATTTGATGAAGATGAAGTATCTGAAGACAAGAGTTCTGAAAAGAAGAAGGAAACTGAAGTGAAGATTTCTGGAAAGAAACAAGATGCCAGTTACAACAAGTGTCCACCCCCGCTTGAAAATGGATATTCTCCTAGAAATCCAAATTCAGAAAGAGTCAAAAAGGCAACCAACTTAGTGTGGGAATCTGAACCATCAGAAAATTTGCCAGACAACATTGATGTCATTTTCACATCGTCTGATACTGATCATGAGTCTGAATTAATAAAGAAAGTGGTCGATCAGGTGTTGGATAACGATGAAACCGAGGAGTCAAAGTCGGAGTCAAATTCAGAGTCAAAGTCTGACAAGTCAAAGTCAACAGTCAAAAAGGACAAACGGGTTTATAATAAAGAATTTTTGTTATCAAAATCTAACTTGAATGACGAACCAATCAAAGTGGCATATACTTTGAATGATTCTGACAAATTATATTCTGATCAAGAATTTCCAATAAGAGGTGTTAAACCTGACATGATCAAAAAGGTTTTCAAATTAACAGAAATTAATATTTCTGAAATAAAAAATGTAAATCTTTCTGAAAAACCTAAAAAGTACACCTCAAGAGTTCAACAAAGAGAAAACAAGAAAAAGGGTTACAGTTCTGGTTCAGGTTTTCAAAAGAAACCAAACCATAACGGTAATTTCAAAAGAAAAGGACTTGATTTTATTCCACCGAAAAATCATAAAAATGAGAAAACTTATAAACCTAAAACTGTATTTGTTTCAGAAACATCATCTGAAGAAGAAAAGGAGCAGTTGTTCAGAAATCAATCAAACAAAGAATTCCTTGCTAAGAAGCAAGAGGAAATGATGAAGGAAGTTGCTCAGAGGAAGGATACGAGAACCTGTTTTCAATGTAAAACTGTTGGTCATATTGCCAGGAATTGTACAAAGGCAATTCAAACAAAACAGGGAGTTTCTCTTAAAATGAAAGAAAAGTTTGTTGAGAATAAACCACCAAATAAACAATTCAAAATTTTCAAAAATTCAAAGTTTGAAGTTGGTGAATGTTCAAAAAGGTTTTACAAGAGAAAAACAAATCTTGATAACCACAAGTGGGTTGTAAAAAATCTGATGATGGTTCTAGCAATGATTCTGATTCGTCAAAATCAGAGGAGTTATTTTCAGGTGATGAATCTGATTCCACAAAGTCAGAGGAGCCACTTGTTGAGTTAAAATTGGAAACATCAGTACCTCCTATGGATGATGTTAATTTTCCACCATTGAGGGCTGAGAATTTTAAACAAAAAGTTGGTAAAGTTGAAATTTCAAATCAATTTTTCTCAGAAAAGAAAGAATTTGATGTTGAAAAAGCCTTTAGCTCAAAAGTTCAAAATATTTTTGGAAAAATGGTTGGCAGGAAAGTCAAAGGAGTAAAGGAATTTTATGAGAAGAAAATGAAAGGAAAGAAACCAGGTAAAGATGGGTCATCCCAGGTTTGTGAGTGGGATGGAACCTATTATTATGATTGAAAACCAGGACATGCCGGAGCTTCCAGGTTGGTAAGTGTGGAGCAGGTATCGGCATCTTTCTTGAGAAATTCACATCTGTGATATTTCGACTTACAAGTGGTTATTGATTTGTTCTTACAAGTGGTAAATCAGGGACATTAAGTTGTACTTGATTTTCTACAAGTGGTATTTGATGTTTGAATTTTAAAATTGTTAAATTTTGTTTAAGTGGTTGAAAGAACAAGGTGATGAATTGATCCCCTAACCTACAATTGGTTTTATGAAATCAGCAAAACTTATTTTCCGGAAAAACCATTTGATTAAAACAAACTTAAGTGTTTTGAAATCACAATGGGAAAATAGTTTGTTGTAAGGGAGAGTTCTGATTGTTTATGCCAAGTGGATGGCGATTTGAAGCAATTCACAACAGTTGTCACTTTACTTGTACAGTTTGTTTTCAAATTTCCTTTTAATGATTTTGAATTTTAGGGGAAGTAAGAAATTTCAGTAAATCCAAAAACATTAGAAATTTGAAAAAGCCAAAAACATGATAAATTCAAAAATGAGTTTTGTTGTAAAAAGAGGAAATGATAGTACATCAGTGGACATTCACGGCATGCTAAAGAATTGGAAAGTCAATATGTGATAAATGGTCTCACTGATGATGTGCCAGTAGGTTTTTACACATTTAGTAGATTGTGACGAGATATAAACCTAAATTTCAAACTTGCTTATATTGTGGGGAACATCTCTCGGATATATAGGTAACCCCTGAAATCTTGTTTGAAAGGTCCCTCTTTCTGAGATACTAGGTCTTTATACTCAGTGATATCTGGGGTATTATCCCGGGACTTCTGATTTTGCGGAAGCAATGGCCTAGTCCCCGTATAATACTTTCTGCTTGCTTGAAATATAGCATCACCCTCAGGACAAAAAATGATGAAACATTGAAAAATGCTAATCATGTGCAGTTGAAGAAAAGATTCTCTAAAGGGAACACACCTAAAGTCAAAGCCATCATCTCTCTGATTTTGCGGAAGCAATAGCCTGAGCTCTCATGGCCCTCGCATTTAACCCTTCACAGATATCATCTATGGTATACTCACCTGTAAGACTGAATATTGGGATCTGGATACAGGAGTATATTCTGAGGTGGGACACGCGAATAAGTTTAAGTCTTTAAAACATTAATTTCGTATCTCGAAACAGTTGAACTTTGTGTGAAAATTTAAGTGGATCAGTATACTGACAATCTAAGTGAACGTTTAGAACTTAAAATGTTTAAAGCTTAACGGTGTTGGTGATTTGTCTCAAAAACTGATATGATCCTCTTACACAAACTCACAAAAATATTGTTTGTAAATATTTCTTTATTGTATTTTTTCTTTCAATTTCAAAATTTCAAAAAGATTTTCAGTGTGTTTTAGCATAAATTTTGAAAAATACAAAAAGATTTTCGACAACTGATGTTGAAGAGCTGATTTTCAAAATTCCAAGTGCTAAACATGATGAACAGGTTTGGGAAAGTGTGTTTGAAATGTTTTTCATACAAGTGGTTCATCAGAGATTGATATTGTTAAATCATTATGTACAATACTTACAAATGATGTTGTATTTGTGTTTACAAGTGGTTAGCAGAGAATAAATTTGTCAAATTTTAAATTTGTGAAATTTATTGTGAGGTAGAGGATGTGCAGGTAAGCCAGGTTTTGATTCATGAGGATTTTGTAATTAGGAAGAGCCATGTTTTGATCCTGAGCAGAATGTGAGCCAGACTGTGATCCCAAGTACAACTTAATGGGGAGTCTGATGATGTAAGAGCCAGCCACAGATCTTGGGATAGAAGATTGTAGAGCTAAGTTCAGATCATGCAAGCTGATGATGCTGATGAACTTAAGGAATCAAGAGATCTGATCAAGAGAATTAGAGTGAGATTGAACCAGGTCGAGATTCTGGAGATAAAGAGAAGAAAGAGATTGACGATGCTTTACATTGTTAGATACTTCAGAAGAGGTCAAGAAGACTGATAAAGATTGAAGATTGAAGACTCGACATTGAAGACTTCGTAAACATTCGAGGGGGAGTCTGTTGGTGCATGCGTCTGTCGACTTCGTCTTGTATCGAGTCTTGTATTGTATTAGATAGATCGGGGCACGTAGTACGAGAAAACTGTCAAAAATAGGTTTGGTGGTAATTTCGCATGAAATTACAAAGATGTAATTCCACACGAAATTACAACCTAATTTCGTACGAAATTAGATTTCGTGTGAAATGTAATTTCGCTTGTGGCAATTCCATGCGAAATTACACAGCCTATATATATGTGCTTCCTGATTTCGTTTGTAATAGTTCTGAGATTCCGGTTTGAGAGCCGAAGTGCTGCCGAAGTGTCTACTCGCTGTATATCTTTGTCAAATCAATCAAAAGACAGTTTAAGTTGAATATCTTGCTGAATTGAACTCGATATGTCTGTTTCCGCCTTTCGTAGTAAGAAAAATTCTTCTGATCGACTCATTTGGGTCAGAAAACGATCCTACATTGGATTTGGAACTTGCTGTCTGGAGTGGCTGGAGTGGTCATGGGTCGAACTGATTTGATTCACATGACGGGATTATTGATTTCACACATTTGCTTTGAAACATTTAAACTATGGTTACTTATTGCTTCCGCTGAACTTGTTTGATATTTTTCATTAAACTCATTGTGTGGTACATTTTATTTATGATTGGCAAATACATTGAAAACTTGTTATGAGTTCAACATGATTAGTGGCTAGATCCTGGTACATCACACGCCTAGCGGGGTTTTCCGCACGTGGTATTTTGGGGGTGTGACAAAAATCCTTGTTTAAACATGCCTTATGCAAGATAACGCAATTTAATTAATAAAAAGCTTCAATTTACGATATCGAGCATAACTTCTGTTTGAGACCAGAAACTGATGTCAAATTTTCGGGACATACTTATATATCAGTAATAAAGGTTTTTGTCCTCTCACATTTTCAAAAATCTCGTTTATATGTTAAAAGGGCAAAATGGGCATTTATAAGCATATTAACGAAGATTAGCACATAATTCAGAATACTAATGACTAGGTAATATAACTCCAGAGGGTTATACTACAACATAATTTGGTCCTAATGGAAGCTTAAAACATGGAAGAATTAAGCTCAATCGGGTCAGAACTGAAGGTCAGAGCAAAAGTCAAGCTTTTGCGACTTTCGGTTGTGAACCGACCTTAAACTGATAATTGTCGGGTTGAACATGCTTAAACATGTTCTAATAATAATTACAAAGTTATTAGAGTGTTAAAATATAATTTATAACCTCTATATTATTAGTTTTAATTATTAATTACAATTCTGTCCAGATTGACTTTTTAACTAGATAGTTTGACCCGACAATTAACTAAGCAAACGAAATAGTTAGGAGGTGCCCTTGTAAGGGTTAATCACATATCTAATTATGGTCACATAACCACATTCATTTCAAACAGTGGCTGGACCATTTGAGTTTAAACCGAAGGTCAAAGTCAGATTACGATAACTTTAACTTTTCGATTTTAAATTATAAAACTAAACTAATGAGAGGGCTAAGACACTTACAAAGGGTCCTAGCTATCTTTTCTACAAAAACAAGCTTCCTTTTTGGGTCAGGAACCTCCAGAAATGCTAATAACACTTGAACTAGAGAGATGAGAGTGATTTGTGTTTGTGCAAGTGAAAATGCTGAACTAGAGGCACTATTTATAGCGAATTGAGATTGCTCCAGATCATCCCAGGTGTATAGGGGTGAATTCAGATGTCTCCAGGTGTCTTGGTGGTATATTAAAACCATCAACAAGCCATAGTTTCGATCTATAACTTGTTTGGAGCTCAAGTAAGGAAGAAACCTGCACCTGGCATCTCATTTCTGTCGAAGTAGAGCCGTCGCATCGCGCGACGACAAAAGAGATACATGGTCGCGCCACGCAACCCCATAGGTAACCAGCCAAACAAGTTTCCACTTTGACAAGTTCAGTCCCTGCACCTTTATAAGCTCAATATCTTTCGTTTTAAGCACATCTAGCCCTTGTAGTTAGTTTGTAGATGATCTAGGGAATATATCCAAACACCGTTAGGCTCGGTTTCGTTAAACAATCTCCGAAAACATTAGTTTCGCCACGCTGACGCTTTAAACCCTAATTCTTGGGAATCCGTGTAAACAACAAATAACGATCTCGAAACCACGTGAAATTTATATCACTTATTCTTGAGAGTATATTTGAATATTCCGAAGCCCCGGGTTCGTTAAAAGGTCACTTTGAGGTAAGAATTAACATGTTGACACGTCTAACCCCTGTAGTTTATAATTCTTCGATTATTTTCACAAACGGCTTCTTGTATTCGAATAATTACTCGTTTAAGAATATATTCTTCGTGTGTGGTCATTCAGAGGTACAAGTTTGGCATGTTGACACTTTTAGTCCCTTCAGATACATAATTTCATCGTTTGTCAACGTTAGTCCTTCAAACTCAATCTTTCAAACGATTAGGGTTTAGGTCACGTGTCTTCACATATTGGATACGTTTTTACGAGGTGTTACATCTAGCAAGCTATCCGACACTATCAAGAGATCCAGGGAAAAGTCTCAGAAAAAGATGATGTCCTTCATGGCCGACTAGATCGCTCGAGTCGTGCCAAAGATCGTCTCTGAGATCCAGGGATCGAACACTCCACCCTCTTATGTTGACTCTAAGACAGAGAAAATAAGGCCTACAAAGTTCAACTACAAACACTTTGTCTCTTACAACCCTAAGCCTTTCACGGGCAGTGATGGGGTGACCGCCATGCTTGAGTGGTTTGACAGCATCGAGGTTACCTTCATTAATAGCGGGTGCCCAGAGCATTTAAAGACTAGGAGTGCAACAGGAATGTTTCAAGGAAGAGCTCTAGATTGGTGGTCGAATGAGAGAAACATCCGTTCTAATGAAGAAGCCTATGCTCTTCCATGGGCAAAGGTGCGAGAATTGATGATGCTTGAATTTTTCCCTCCCCATGAACAACTGAAGCTCGAAGAAGAGTTCTAGCATTTGAAGCAGATTGGTGATGACAATCTGGCTTATACTACCCATTTTAAACAACTCAGCTTAATCGTGCCTCACTTGGTTTCTACTCCTAAACGCATGATAACCAAGTACATCAATGGGTTACCTCCTGCTATGCGAGATTCAATTGAAGCAGCTCGGATCGAGACAATTGAAGAAGTTTATCGTCTGGCAGCAAGCTTGAACAACAATCGCATACGTGATAAACAGTTTGGAAACTTCGTCCCTTCAAAAACAGCAAATCAAGTTACCCAGCAGCCTAGTGGCAGCAAGAACAAGAGGAGAAAGTCACAGGATTCAGGATGCAATGTGATTGTTCCTGCTGCAAACCCTACTGCTAAGCCCGCTCCTGTTGCTGCTGTTCCAAACCCTCCTGCTCCTTAAACCAAAAAGTAGTACACTTGGCCTCACCCTAAGTGTGCAACCTACAACTTTCATCATCCTGTCGCCTCTGCTTGTCGCTTGTGTACCAACTGTAATCGCTATGGTCACATGACTCCTTATTGCCTTCAAGTTAACCCGGCCCAACCAGCTCAGCAAGCCCCAGTGCAGGCAGCTCTACCAGCTCCTTCGCAGAATCCTAGACCAGTCAACGCAGTTTGTGCATGCAACAAGTGTGGAGACACTACTCATCTTCGTAACCAGTGTCTGCAGCTAAACCAGGAGCAACAGCCAGCCGCTCGGGGACAAGCGTTCAATCTTAATGCTAATCAGGCGCACAAGGACAATGACGTCGTCAATGGTACGTTCCTCGTCAATAATCTTTACGCTTCGATACTATTTGATACTGGTGCCGATAGAAGCTTTGTGTCTGTAGAATTTGAATCTTTGTTAAATTGTGCACGCTCGAAACTACCTAAGTCATTCTCTGTTGAGGTTGCCAATGGCAAGTCTATTCTAGTTGATTCTATTCTCAGTGGTTGTTCCTTGACCCTTAACGACCACGTTTTTACTATTGATCTCATACCCATGCGATTGGGTAGCTTTGACGTCATAATCGGCATGGATTGGTTGCGTAAGAATCATGCCGAGATTGCTTGTCATGAGAAGTTTGTTCGTCTACCTCTTCTGTCCGGTGATATCTTACATGTCTATGGAGACCGACCTTCTAAATGACTGAAGTTGATGTCATGCACTCAAGCGAACAGATGCTTGCGTAAACAGAACCTTGCCTTCTTGGCCCACGTGGTGGAACACAAGGACAAGGGAAAGAACATAAGCGACGTTCCAGAAGTGTGTGATTTCCCTGACGTCTTTCCTGAAGATCTGCCTAGTCTTCCCCCCTAGATCTGTTGATTTTCGTATTGATCTCATACCTGGTGCGACTCCTGTCACCGAGGCTCCTTACCGACTTACACCTTCCAAGATGCAAGAGCTATCTAGTCAATTTCAAGAATTGCTCGACAAGGGATTCATTTGTCCAAGTACCTCTCCGTGGGGTGCTCCTGTGCTATTCGTCAAGAAGAAAGATGGTTCATTTCATATGTGTATCGACTACCGTGAACTTAATAAGCTTACCATTAAGAATCGTTATCCTCTCCCTCGTATTGATGATCTATTTGACCAACTACAAGGCGCGTCCTGTTTCTCGAAAATCGACCTTCGATCTGGCTATCATCAGCTCCGTGTTCTCGAAGATGATGTACCCAAAACCACATTTCGTACTCGTTATGGGCACTACGAGTTCGTGGTCATGCCTTTTGGCCTGACCAACGCACCCGCCGTGTTCATGGATCTTATGAATCGTGTTTGTAAACCTTATCTGGATCGTTTTGTGATAGTCTTTATTGATGATATTCTCATTTATTCTAAAACTAGAGCTGATCATGCTCGTCATTTACGCTTGATGCTTGAGTTACTACGTGGTGAACGCTTATACGCTAAATTCCCTAAGTGTGAGTTTTGGATTGATGAAGTGCAGTTTGTTGGTCACGTTGTTAGTAAGCAAGGTATTTATGTTGACCCTTCTAAAATCAAAGCTGTGAAGAACTGGAGTACGCCTAAATCTGCATCTGAGATTCGCTCCTTCCTAGGATTGGCGGGTTATTACCGCCGATTCATCTCAGACTTCTCTAAAATCGCCGTTCCTCTTACTTTGTTGACTCAAAAAGAGAAGCCTTTTGCTTGGGGTCCCGAGCAAGAGAAATCTTTTCAGACCCTCAAGACCCTTCTGTGCAACGCTCCTGTTCTTACTCTCCCTGATGGGAATGACGACTTCGTGGTGTATTGTGATGCCTTGAACCGTGGTTTGGGCTGCGTGCTCATGCAGCGGGACAAGGTTATTGCTTATGCCTCCCGACAACTCAAGATACATGAGAAAAACTATACTATTCACGATCTGGAGCTTGGTGCAGTTGTGTTTGCGTTAAAGATTTGGCGACACTATCTGCATGGAACTAAGTGTGTGGTTTTCACTGACCATAAGAGCCTTCAACATATCTTTAACCAGAAGGAACTGAACATGCGACAGAGACGTAGCATGGAATTGATTAACGACTACGACTGTGAAATTCGCTATCATCCGGGCAAGGCGAATGTAGTGGCTGGTGCTCTTAGTCGTAAGACTCATGTAAATACTATTCGTTGCTATCATACCTCTAGTGATCTTCATACTTGTATTCTTGAAGCTCAATATTCGTCAGCAAATGAAGGAAGTCTAGAAGTGGAAATCCAAGGCGCTAAAATCAATCAACTTGAAACAAAGTCGGATGGACTTCAATACTACCTCAACCGCATTTGGGTACCGGATCGCGATAACCTTCGTGAGCTCATTATGAATGAGGCCCACAAGTCTCCATACTCTATTCATCCTGGTGCCGATAAGATGTACCATGATTTGCGTACGACCTATTGGTGGCCTGGCATGAAAAAGGATATCGCTGCCTATGTCTCGAAGTGCCTCACTTGTTTAAAAATGAAAGCTGAACATCAACGTCCCTCAGGACTCTTGGAACAACCCGAAATTCCTGTTTGGAAATGGGATAGCATCGCTATGGACTTTATTACCAAACTACCCCGTACACCCGCTGGTCACGATAGTATTTGGGTAATCGTTGACCGTTTGACTAAATCAGCCCACTTTCTTCCGATCCATGAAGACTTCAAAGTGGAGAAACTTGCTCGAATCTATACCGATGAAATCATATGTCGTCATGGTATACCCATTAACATTAGCTCCGACCACGATGGTCGATTCACTTCACTTCTTTAGCAAACTTTCCAGTCCGCTATGGGTTCTATTTTGAATCTTAGCACAGCCTTTCATCCTCAAACGGATGGACAGACTGAGCGCACTATACAAACCCTAGAGGATATGATCTGCTCTTGTGTCATCGACTTTGGTGGTATTTGGGATGTACATTTACCATTGATTGAGTTCTCGTACAACAACAGCTATCATTCCAGTATTCAGATGGCTCCTTTCGAAGCTTTATATGGTCGCAAGTGCCGATCTCCTCTCAGTTGGCATGAGGTTGGTGACAAGCAACTTACTGGCCCTAAGATCAATCAAGAGACGACGGATAAGATTCTTCAAATCCGCGATAACTTGATCAAGGCTAGGAGCAGACAAAAGATCTAAGCTGATCAAAGGCGTAAGCCTCTGGAATTTGGTGTTGGAGATCGAGTACTGCTCAAGGTATCTCCCTGGAAGGGAGTGGTTTGTTTTGGTAAAAAGAGAAAGCTCGCCCCTCGCTATGTGGGTCCTTTCACGATACTCGAAAGGAGTGGTAAGGTGGCGTACCGACTCGACCTGCCACAAGAACTTAACAGTGTACATCCGGTATTCCACGTATCTAATCTCAGAAAGTGTTTAGCCAACGAGGAACTTCAGGTTCCCGTCGAAGACTTGCAAGTGAATGAAACCATACATTTTGTGGAGAAACCAGTTGAAATCATGGACCAAGGTGTCAAGCGATTGAGGCGCAGCAAGATTCCCATAGTTAAGGTACAATGGGAAGGCAAGCGTGGCATTGAATTCACTTGGGAACTCAAGAGTGAAATGAAGGCCAAGTATTCACAGCTCTTCGAGCAGTCTTCCTCTTAGATTTCGGGGACGAAATCTCCTAAAGGAGGGGAGACTGTAATGCCCTGCGTCCCTAAACTTTTGGCTTTTGTCAATATTGGCCCCTATACTATGTAAACTTGACCCTTTGATACTTGAATCTTGAATCTTGGTTGATACTTGATACCTATATTCTATGATGCTAGATTCTTGAGACTTGACTCTTAATACTATATGCTTGATTCTTGATACTTAACTCTAGATACTTGATCCTTGATCCTTGATGCTTGATTCTTGATACTAGATTCTTGATACTTAACTCTAGACACTTGATTTTTGATACTTAATGCTATGATACTTGATTCTAGATTCTTGATACTTGATTCTTGAGGCTTGATTCTTGATACTTGATGCTTGGTGCCTGACTCTTGAGACTCGTGAAACTTGAGAGTTGGTTGAACGAGAGACTGGAGACTTGATACTTATGTAAACTCAGAAACTTGGAAACTTTGGTGTTAATGATATAATCTTGTTATGTGATAACATTACACAATAATATGCAACACAACGCTTAATTTAACCCGCAAAACAAACCAAAGACGGAAAAGTTGCAAAACAGATTGGACTGTCCGAATGGACATCTGATCGGATGACCATCCGACCGAACAACCATCCGATCTGTCTGCTGCACCACCTTATTTCCACTCTTACACTATAAATAGGACCTGTTACATCATTCTTCATTGATGTGACAGCCTCCTTCTGCCCAAACGCACGCCCTCTCACTTTCGAGCACTTTTCTTCCATTTCCCGGCGAATTCAGTATGTTTTACACCTGATTCTTGTACAACTTCAATCTACACACTATTCTCTACATGATTCTTCTTTGAAATCACACCTTTCACCATGAAATCTCTAAGATTTGAGCTCTTGAGGATGACGTCATCATGGCGGTTTGTACAAACAGCTGTGTGATGTCACTTCAGTCGAGATCTAGCTCAGATCTAAGGAATTTCATGTGTTTTTGCACCGAATCTTTACTAAATCAAGGTTTTTCAATCGATTTCATGTTTATCTTCAACTCCTCTTAAACTTTTACTTAAAACGGTGGAATCCGGATCCAAACGGGCTGTAGACTATATGGTTAGTCTGGAGTCGACTTGGAAATGGATTATCACCAGAGAAGATGACCGGAATACGGATTCGGACATGAACACCATCAAGAACAGAACCTGATTGGACGGGGTGATTCCCATCTGATCAGACAGGCTGAACTTTGATGTGTTTCTCCATTGTCTCAATACGTGCCATGTCGTCATCAAACTCGAAACTTAGAAACTTTACAAGGTTGAAAAAGGGACAAGATCATTGCAATCGAATGGCGATCCGATCGGACTGCCTTCTGATCGAATGGCCATCCGATCAAGCGACAAGTGCCTTACAACCTTCAACACTTTAACTATTTTGAATCAGAAACTTTGAACTTTGAAACTTGCACTCGAAGGGTTATTCGACCGAACGGCCATCCGATCGGTGACCATCCGATCGAATAACTTGATATCTTGCTAACATTTTGGATACACACACTTTAGGATCGAATGACCATTCGATCGAATGGCCATCCATCCGGATGACCATCCGATCAGATAGCGGTCTGTCACAACTCACAAAGTCATTCGACCGGATGGTCCGGATGGCCATCCGATCAGGTAACTAGTCCGACACTTTTCACAATTCTTGTATTATGCTCGACGCTTATCTGTTAATCTATAAACAGGCTAGTTCAGAGCTCCCTTTAATCCAATCTATAGGTGCCGATACTTAGCACCCACTGTGAGTATACTCGATCCCTTTTTGTTTTAAACTTTTGGGATGCAACATGTATTCTATGAAACTTGAAACCTAAAACTATTGAAATCTAACTCTATCCTCGGTAAATGTGAAACTTGATTCTTGATTCTTGATTCTTTATGCTATGTGAACATTTAATCCTTGTGTGTAGTTCCGCCTTAACAATAGTAGCGCTATAGGAAGATGCACCTCCCCATTATTCTCGGGGGTATTGTTAGGAGGATTCTATTTGCTTTCCTTGATTCTTGGGAAAGTGGTTAAAGCATCGGGACACTTGGGCTATCACTTGTACTGCGAACACTAGTATGGCTGAAACAATTTATTGTTTATGAGTCTTTTAAACTATTATGCTATATACTCAAATTTGTATACTCGCCAGTACATTATTGTATTGACTTTATTTTAATACATGTTGCAGGCTGATAGGATGTTATGATTAAGAAACGTGCTAGGATTGCTGCTAGAAACTCATCCTAGTTAATCTTAGAAACTTTGAAACAATTTTGGTGAATTTGTATTTGATACTTATGTTTCGGTTGGTGTTTGATTTTAGACAATGTTATCATGAAACTTGATTAATCTATATCGAAATTATTAGTGTTATGGAAACTCATGAGCAATCTGAACGCCCCGATGTTTCCACCATCGGTTGGGGTGTGACAACTAGCATATGTATAAAAGAATTTTAAGGAGATCCACATGGCAAAAACGTATACCAAGGCCCAACATATCATGATCTAGCATTCATCACATACGTGTCAACCCAAAGATTCCAGTAACGTAATCTTTTCATTGCAATGAAAGACTGTTTGTATGATTGAATTACTTAAGATAGACCCATCAACAGGCGGGGTGCTACTCCTATAGCGTTATACATGTTAAGGTAGGCTTGTATGAAGTTAATGACAAAGTATAGTTCAAGAATGGTTTCTAGCGTGCATGTATTCCTAAAGTATAAACGTATAAAGCATGTATATCGGATTCGTTTGTATGTATAAAGTATTTTCATATGTGTGTTTGCATGAGTTTTAATATGGTAATATATATTGCACCCAAAAGTGTGAAAACGAAAAGAGGGTCACATATACTCACGGTTTGCGAAATAATTCCACTTATTGAGTTTGACGAGTCTTAAGTTTTGGAACACCGAAGTTATACCCTAAGAGGGAAACAAAGTTGAATGAGTTTTGGTTTAGATTAACGGTTTGGATTCGGAATTTAAGAGTCATCACATATGAATGTAAACTAAAGTACCATGAGAATGGTCGTGCAAGGAGGTAGGATGAATTCCATCCATTTAACCTCATTATATAATTCACCAAAACACAAAATCGTCAACTTTGTTGATGATTTCGTTTGGTCATAAATATGAAAATAAGAACTTAAACCTACTAAAGCTAAACAACCGAGTGAGCTAGCTAGATCAAACATGGAGAGTGTTTGGAGACATGATGTAGCCTTGTCCCTTTGTTGGAAATTGTTTGAGATTTAGTGGTATGAAGATAATAAATCAATAAGTGAGGTAGTTGAACAAAGTTGGAGAGCCAAAGCTTCCACGGTTCACACATTCACCAAAACACAAGTCTCACCATATTGAAGATGTTGAGCTTGGATGGTCTCAACACCTTGTAGGTTGTTTGGAACCTTTTGGGCAGTAGTTAAGTGAGGTTTTAGGCCTCTAATCCTCTGGAAATCAACAATACACAATCCCCACAACCATGAGCTTGATCGGGAGCAAGATTGGCACAAGACTTCCCAAGATGAAACAAGAAACAACCATGTTGTAAAAGTTTTGTGAAAACGGAATTTATATCCTACTTTGGACATTAAATATGGAGTTGTACCACCTTGTTACACCATGGTGAACATTGGGTAATAATCCTTGATGTTGTCCTAGAGGTTTGAAGCAAGAAAAACATGAGAAAGAAGGAAGAAAAGTGTTCAAACTCACTTATTTGAACATGAGTATAATTTGCCAAGAACTTGAACAATTAGAGATAATTTAATGCTTTGGAAGTGTTTAGAGTGTTTGGAAAGTGTTTAGGAGTGTATGGAGGCTCATATTTATAATGGGGTTGATTAGGGTTGGTGTTAAATGAGTTAGGATGTGATTGGAGAAGAAAAGAGGTGAAAGTTTAGACCAACCCGTAGGTTGGAAAAACCCAGCTGCGGATCGAGCACCGTCACGCTACGCGACGTGTGCTTGGGTGTCTAGCGCGTAGCGCGGGGGAGCGGTTTTCAAAATAGTTTATTTTGTTCTCTTTTGGCCCCCGCACTTGGTTTTAAGGTTATTTTATGCCATAAACTTGTATTTGAACTTGTTTTTAGGTATGGGAAGTGTATGTATTTGTGTGATGAGTATCATGTATGTAAGATTGATATTCCGTGCATTTAAAAGTCCTAGTTTGCACATAAATGTGTATCCAAAGATGGATTGTGTATAAGTACAAGTATAACAAGTGTAAGTATAAAGAGAATTTCCATTATGATCGAAGTCTCGGATTACAAGTTTGGAAGTGAAATACGAGTATAATACGATTACAAGTTTCTAAAAATAGAAATGCGAATACAACTTTCTAAATAAGGAAAGTACAGAAATGCGAAGCGCTACAAATATGATGTTTATAAGCACCAATACAACATCAATTTACATTATCTTGCTACAATTTCCACTAGACCTTTCTATCTCATGGATTCTTTAAACTAGAAAATCCACCAAAAGTGAAATTGTAACATACCTTTGGCTTAGTAGATGTTAGATGACCTAAATTCTTCAACATGCAACTTCATTTCACATTTGATTCTTATTGAAATTGTACACTTGATCTAAGAGAGAACCCTTGTTCTCTTTCTCTCATCTCATACAAGATACACACACACACCCTAAGTGTGTGTTTTAGTTTTATTTAAGCTTTTAATCTTTTAACCCCTTAGGTTTAGGTTAGTATTTTGGTTTGTCCATAACTCACTTATTCTTCACTAATAAACAACTATATTAACTAGGTTAATATTCCTAGTTATACACTTCATGTCAATTGTCAATTGAAATGATAATTCAATTTACCAAGTTCGGGAATGTTACTACCCGACTTAGATTAAGTCTAGATAACCTGAGCCATTTATAAACTTTATTTTCTAAAGATATTTACTCGCCTTTTATTTAACATTATATTTATTTATTTAAATCCTAATGTTTATGGGTTAACGTTTTACCACTAATGGTATTTTACTCGCTCATCCCTAGTTAATTTGGTTTATTACCAAATTTATTTTTGGGATGTTACAAATATAGTTATAAACGTCCCCTTCAACATTATTAGTTTTTTTTACGTTTTTAACCTCTGTTGCAATGTGTGAGTCTTAATACTAGTTATAATACATACTAAAAGCCAAAGTCGATGGTGAATGCACCTCCCGTTTTTGATCCTTTCCTTTTTTTGCTTTGACAGATTTGGTCCTTCGAACTTATAGTACAAATACTGAAACATACGGTGCATACAATTAAATCATGTTTTAAAAGTTACATATCTTACCTTTCAAAATATTATAAGATAAACCCTCCACTTTACCATATGTTTTTTCTTTTATTTTGTTGACCAACCACATATTGACATGTGGCGCACTATAACCTTATATCTCTTTTCTGGATTGCCTGTTTAAAACTTAAAATATAATGTTATATAAAATTCTGAATATATCTTTGCAACGTGTTTATCTATGTTTCGATATAAGTTTCATTCAAAATTGAGTTTTGCATGATAATGTATGGCTAAGCAAAAATCAAATGTACAAGTCGTTAAAAAACATTTTTAAAATGCTATTTTTTTCACCTAAACTTTCAGTTTTTATGAAGGTGAGTTTTTCTTTTAATTTTTCGATAGTAGAGTGAACGTTGTGATAAGGTTATTATAACTAATTCAACCCGCAACTATAGCTTTTCTAATGCTAGTTTTGCTAGCTAATTTTAGAGCTTCTAAGAGATTTCAGAAGCCATGAAAAACTATATATTAAAATAAAGTTGCAAAGTCTTTAAATAATGATAATCATACAACTTGATAGATGTGTATTATTTTATGTTCTTCCACTACTTGCATGATTTTTTTCCTCACTTTTTAGAAGTTTGAAGCTTTTAGTTTTAAATGTTTTATCTCGTATAGTCATATTAAAAAATCTTTGTTTTGATGTGAAAGCTTACAGTTTTACAATACATGAAGGCTTACGGTTTTAGAAGACATGAACTCGTAAATCTTTGTTTTACCAATTTATATTTTTCAGCTAAAGTTATAAGAGTTATAAGTACTTAAAAATAAAATGTGCACTATATAAGCCCTATTTTTCAATTTTCATATCCAACTTCAAGCTCCAACTAAATTTATCAAACTTACTCATAATCAACTCACATATTTTTCATGTTATTGCGATGGTCTATTTTAAATAACACTACCTAAATATTGTAGAACAGAATGTCTTGCTTTGAATCTTAAGTGGGTCAAAAAACTACTTTTAAAACCACTAACTAAAGGTTGGACAAGAATGAACAAGGAGTACTTAACTTTAGTCACATGCTACATTAGTTCTCATCATTTTATAATATGGTAAAAGAATATATATATACACACACATATATAATAGTGGAGAACATGCGTGTTGCGACGGGTTTAACAATTTACACCGATAAATATGTAGCCAGTGTTGTAAGTATCGTTTGTATATGTAAAAATTTATAAGATATAGTTCGAAGTGCATATTCACATTCAAAAAAAAATTATTCAACAGTCTTTATTTTTGTATAGAGTGGAATAAGATTTTTTACTATTTTAAATTAAATTTTGGGTCGATCTTTATTAACACAAGCGTAAGACATGTTAAGACGTTAAAATTTTAATATTTATCATGTAATATTATTACTATTTCTGTTTTCATAAATGATCATATGTAGAGTAAATTACAGTCAATATAAAAGATTAAGAGAGACAAAATTGTAATAATGTCATAGGTATAATATGTTGTAATGACATCTTAAAATATTTTATGTAAATTACATCTTTGTCTATTGAGTCCCCCTTTAGTCTTGTATAAAAAAGAAAGAAATTGTTATAATTAATAACGTAAGACGTAAGAGGTGGATATATCAATTATATATTATATATATATTTTGTTGACGAAGGCCGATAAATAGTGATTTTAGTTTTACAATAATATATAGTTTTTTTAATATTTTAGTACTTTAGTGTTATAATACTTTATTATTATATTATATTTACTTTAACTTTTAACCATATACCTTTGTCATTTACTTTTTTGTTTTTAATAATTTTTTTAATCATATTTCCTTTATCAATTAATTTAATTTCCTTCAATAACTTGCGTTTGTTAATTTATTTTCTAATAACTTAAGTACATAGTGGTGTTTATTTTTTTTATCCTGGACATTCTAATATAAAGTGTTGTTAAAAATGAAGTTGTATTGACAATAGAATATTTATTTGCTATCGTTTTACGGGACGATGATAATCCATAACGGTTTGGCTTTCTAAACAATATGCTTCGTTTTCATATAACATTTGTTTAACATTATCATTTGCTTCGTTTCGCTGCAACGCACCATATAAAAAAACCTAGTTATCCATTATATTTGACCCTTCTTTATATATTTTATTTTCACCTACATTAATTTAATACAAAGAAATAAATTACTAAGCGAGGGAGAGCATCAAATAGGAAGTATAGTTTGGGTAGGAAAAATAAGAAGTAATAGGGTTATGACATGTGGCAAAATTTAAGAATGTTGGGATTGAACCCTACCAAAGGAACAGATAATTAAAGCCAAAACTGGATCAGAGCAGTGGATCCAGAATAAGCAGATGTTTCATACAAGTCTCTCCCCTTGAAAGTGGTTTCAACATCTGCTGATCTCCTATCTACTGATCGTGCAAACTGCTGACCAACAAACTGCTGATCAAGTAAAGGCCTGATGAAAGACTAAAGCTCTGCTGTTCAATTTACTGCCTTGAGTCAAGCACTGCTGATCCGGACAAGTACTGCTGGGTTCACAGCAGTGGAAGGATGCAGCAGTTGTTTATTCTGTCTTTATGAAATGTAATGTAATAGCAGTGTTTGTATTGATCAGAGGTTAGAGTTTGTTAGGAGGTTAGATGTCACTTTCATGGTGACGTCAGCTTAGATGCTCAGTAGTTTGCTAGTGCCTATAAATAGAACAGTGCTCTGTACTGTTCTATTAGCTCTTTGCAAAACCGTCTTCTCTGCACAAACAAACACTGAGCTCTGGCTGGGGGGGAGTTTGTATTAAGCATTGCATTGTAATCGTTGTTGAAATTAAATTCAATCTTTCGGTTCTTTGTGAAAAGTGTTTAATCAAAGCAATACTCTCGTTTGATTGTATGCAAAGTTTGTTTCCATCTTAATTCCGCTGCACAACTCATCCATCTTCATTCTAATTCAAACGAAAAATACAATCAAAATCAAACTCAGATCCAACAATTGGTATCAGAGCTTGGACAGTCAAATTTGATTTAACAATCATTTTGACATAAATAGTTCAGCTCATAATCGTTGATATCGATAGTTTGTTCGGTTTGTTGAAAAACAGAGTAAGGTTTAATCACCATTAAAGTTGATTAATCAGTGCCTGTAAAACAACCAGGATGACGTCACAATCACAAGATGATAAGAATAACATTGGCTCGCTTTTTAAACCACCCATGCTTAAACGTAATGAATACAACATCTGGGAGAGAAGGATGGGTCACATCCTTGCTCAACAGAACACTGGATGTTGGAGGTCTGTTGTTTTTGGTCCCCATGTTCCTATGGTGCCAAGTGCTGAGGACGCAAAGAAGTTCGTTCCTAAACCAACTGAAAACTATACTGAAAATGATTTTCAAAAGTTCGAACTCGATGCCAAAGCATTTAGCATCATAGCATCCGCATTACCCAATGAGATCTATGCTGGACTGTTACACTGTAACAGTGCCAAAGAGCTATGGGATGCGTTGAAGGAACAGTTTGGGGGAACAGAAGAAGTCATTGAGAACAATAGGGAAATCCTGAATCAGCAGTATGAAACATTTTGTCACATCAAGGGTGAATCACTGACTCAGCAATTTGAGCGATTCAGTTGTCTCATTAGTGAACTAAGGCTTGTTAAAGTAACTTTTCCAAATTCAACTCAAAATAGCAGGTTCCTTAGGTCACTACCAGAAAAATGGGACACCATAGCTTTTGTCCCTAGAAACTCTGCTGAGTTCAAAGATCTGACCCTGACCCAACTTCATGGTAGACTCCTGACCTATGAAAGGGAGTTGAACCAGAAAAAGAAGTTGCAAGAGTCTGGAAAAGTTGCTGATGATTATTCATTCGGTAGCACAGCTCTTTTTGGTCAGGAAGAATCTGGTAGCAGTGGTAAGGATCAGGGTTATGATCACTTCATTGATATAACTGCTGGTGGAAATTTTAACAACCCTGATCCTCACTCTGCAAATTATGCTTTTACTGCAAACGGTGAAAACCAGATGTCAGATAATTTGTGCTTTGAACTAAATGATTTGCCACATTTTGATCCCACTGACTTAGAAGAGATGGACATTTTGCATCAGTTGGCTTTGCTTAGTGTAAAAACAAGCAAATTCTACAAAAGAACAGGGAGAAAATTCCCAGGGTTACATGGGAATCTAAGGGTTGGGTTGGATAAATCGAAAATCAAGTGTTACAAGTGCAATAGGCTAGGTCATTTCGCTAGGGAATGCAGGAGTCAAACTACTGGTCCTATAATCACTCATCCTAGCTCAAACCCTAGACCTCAAAATCAAAGCACTGTGCACTATACCCAATATACCCCTGCAGCTCATGTTAACACTGCTCACTATGCTGCTGCCCCTGTGACTGTGCATTATGTCCAAACCACTGTTCCACAAATTCAGTACGTGCAAACCCCTGTCCCTCAGGCACAAGTGCAAACTGTTGCACCTCAAACAGCTGCTCCAGCAGCAGTACAACCAGATCAGCAAAGCTTCTTCACTCAAGGCTTTGTTGACTGGAGCAGTATGCCTGATGAGCTTGGTGATGAAAATTTTGCACTCTATGCCTTTAATGAACCTTCTAATGATGAATTTTGTTTGATGGCATTAGAGTCAATACCAGAGGGGATTGAAACTGAAGGTGAACAGCTAAGTGCTGAAACAGTGGATGAGGTGACTGAAGCAGTGGTTACTGCTGTGGCTGGTGAACTACTGCTGGGAGAAAGTTCAGGAACCCTGATTGAACCACTGACAGATCCATGGTCCGAAGAAGATAAAGAAGAAGAGGAAGAGAAGAAAGCAGGTGAGAAAGAAGTTAGAGCTGATGATGAAGAAAATCATCAATGTGATTGTGCAATGATGGCTGCTGCCAAGGTATCTCCTCAAGTTCTTGAAAAACTGTGTTCTGACAATTGCATTATTGCTTTTGCTAACATTAAAGAGGTAAATGAAAACCTTCGGGATAAAATCTTAACTGATGAAGTCAAATTTGAAAGATCTTTAAAAGAACTTAAAAACAAATTGACTGAAAAGGAAAAAGAGATCAGCAGTCTGAAAGAAGAGCAGAGCATAACCAAAACCCAACTCCAAACTATGGTAGAAAAATACCAAGTTTGCAAAAAGGAGTTGGAGTCCACCCAGATCACCTGTGAAAAATGGGTGGAATCATGCAAAGGGTATGAGGTTATGCTTGAAAAACAGATAAAAAGCAATGTGAAATTTGGTGTTGGTTATAGGAAACATGATGATGAAAACACTGCTTTTGAAAAATCTGTTCAAACCACTGATGAAACAACTGAGTTCATCCCCACAAACAAGAATGGCCAAGAAGTGAAAATCACTGATAAACTTGGTAACAAAATCACACTTGATAGACCAGTGGGATCCTCTACTTTCGAGGAGCTTGAGAAATACCAGTTTAAACCCACATGGTCTGATGAGTGTGACATTCTTGAAAATTTCAAGCCCATGGACTTTACAACCACTGATGGTGTTAAAGCTCCAAAAGCTAAAGTCATTCCACTCAAGAACATCCCAACAGAGGTTAAAAACTCTGTTGCAAAGGAGTCCGAAAAGAGAAAGAAGAAAGAAAAGATCAATAACCTGTTTTGTGAATTTTGTGAGAAAAGGAATCATCTAACAAAAGACTGTTTCCATTTAAAAGCATATGATTTAAACAAAACAAGTGTCATTGTTCCTGCTGAAAGCTGCATTGTCTGTGGTAAAACAAACCACAAAACTCAAGCATGTGTGTATCTCAAAAACTTTGATGTGAAAAAGAATGAGTACATTGCTAAAACATCCTTGAGTCCATCAACATCATCTGTCAAATTCACCAAAAATCAACCACTGTTTGTGCCAGTTCAAACAGCTGTCACAAAACAGCTGAACCAAACATCTGTCAAAAGAGATGTTCAGGTTACTGATGCACCCCCTGCCAATCAATACAGAAGAGGTAAGGAGAAACAGTCTTACCAAAGGATTCCACACGTTTATGAGACCTACAAAAGGCCCTCTAAACCTAAAGTGAACAGGCATCCTTTTGGGTACCAACAGGTGATTGGTCAAGACCCCCAACAGTGGTTAGCAAGAAACAGTCCTAAAACTGTCCAAACCCCTGACCTAACCACTGTCCATTAATGTGCATCCATCCCAGACACTGTTGAGACCCCATCCAAAGCCTTATTGGCTTTGGAAACCCTAATGAACTAATCCTTTTACTTCATGTGCAGGGAGCTTCTGCCTGCTTAGATAGCCTTTGGTATGTTGATAGTGGAGGCTCCAGGCACATGACTGGATGTAAAGCCCTACTCAAAGATTTCAAAATTCATGGAGGGGGTGATATATCCTTTGGGAATAACAGTAAAGGGAAAGTTCTGGGGTCTGGTACAGTACAGTCAGGCAATGTAAAATTTGAAAATGTCAATCTGATAGACAGTCTGAAATTCAACCTCCTGAGTGTTTCACAAATGAGTGACAAGGGGTATGGGTCATTCTTCACAAAGGAGTGTTGCAGGATTGTTGGACCAGAAATGGTCAAAAAGATTGAAGCAATAATAAACACTGGTCAAACAAAACTTGTTGCTCAAAGAAGTGGCAATGTTTATGTTGTTGATATGTCAAAAGAGTGTCCCAGAGCTGATGCCTGTCTGTTCTCAGCTGCCTCTAACAAAGAGACAGAACTTTGGCACAGAAGACTGGGGCACACAAATCTTAAGACAATCACTGAAATTTCAAAAAATGGTTTGGTGAGAGGCCTACCACAAAAATTGTTTTCATGTTGTAACATCCCGAAAATATAAAACTTTATATTAGAGTTATAAAGTATAAACAAACTAGAATTTATTTAACTGGGAAAATATAACCTAGTTAACTAGAAGTCTAGAAATAACTCCAATTAGGGTTAGAATGACCAAACTATATGTTAAACAAAAATGGAGGGGCTCATGTTGTCAAAATTGAAACTTGTATTATCAAAATTAATTAAAAACAAAACCAAACACTCCATTGAGGAGGCCTGGTCGATCAGAGTAAGAGAAGGGGCGACCCCCACTCCCAAAACCCTAGAAATCACAAAAACCACAAATTCGAGGCATAAATCAAGTCCAAATCGATTTCTAAGCACGAATTGGTGATCACCTCACTGAAGGGATCACAAGGTATGTGAAATTCTAGTGTTTTGATTCATCTCAAGTTCTAGGTTAATTGTGAAAAATCAGAATTCAGCTTGATTGTGTATTGCATGTGTGTAATTAGAAGAGATATGGTGTTTATGGATGAACCCTAGGTGAAATCTTGTTAAAAGACTTCATGGTGATCATAGAGTTTATAACCACCATTGTAGGTGGCTAATGAACTTGAAGAGAGCTTGATAAGTCCTAAAAATATGATCTTGTTCTAACATAAATCTGAATTTAAGAATAAATTCAGAAATATTGATGTTAAGATTTGTGTAGAATAGACCAATTAAAGTAATTTGGATGATAATTACAAGTCATGAAATTGGTTTAGATCATGTAGAAATCCGACCCACTAGGTGTTTGATAAAACGCCTAAATGAGGGTTAAAAGGTTAAAGGTTGGGTAAAACGCAGATTTGAATATATAAAGAAATAATGCGTTAAAGCTTATGAAAGAGTTCTAATCTTATTATGAATTGAACCCTTTAGGCAAGGAATCCGGAACGTCAAGTGGACACGCCGGAGGTGATACACGCGGAAAAGGTGTGCTTTAAAGGTGCGTGACTTCAGTCTCGTTACATTATGTAAATGTTTGGTTTTTCGTGTAATAATGATGTCGTAGTGTAAAGGACGCGTTTGGTGTGTCGTTAAAGTGGCGAAGTTCACTAGACCATCAAACGGGTCAAAATAAAGATTTGGAATTGGGTTTGGCTTGTCAACAAAGTGATGGTCTTCACTAGATAGCCAAACGGGTCAAAATAAAGAATTGGAATTTGGTTTGGCTTATCAATAAAGTGATGGTTTTTTACTAGATAGCCAAACGGGTCAAAATAAAGATTTTAAAGGAATCACGGGAGTAGAGACTTGAAAGTTTCATACCTCGCTAGGTGATGGATGGTACCACACCAATAAATTGGTTAAGTTAATTTAAATCTACGAACCCGTGTCAACGGGTCAAACACTAAGGTCAATAAAATGTCTCGTTTGGAACGGAATGTTGAATTCCGAGGAAACGAGCTTTTAGTTCCAAGGCAACATAAAGCTATAAATAACGCAACCACACCAAGTTGTACAAACCCGGAAACATGGGTAATAGCAACTAAAAGGTTTTAGTATAAGAAATTGGAATATACACTCATAGTTAGAATGGGTCGAATAAATGATAGCATGTAACTTTTAACAGTATGATCGGTGAATCAATTGTTGGTATAATAATCGAAATAAACATGTCCATAATGAATTTTACAGACATACAGGGAAGGAATAGCCTAAAACGGTATGCGGTTAAGGGCGAAATCCATAAAATAGCCAAAGGACAAAGTTACAGCACCCACCGTAAATTACGGTATCCACCGTAATTTACGGTGGAGATTAAAGGATTTACGGTGAACCTCTACTGTGTTACGGCAGAACCAGAGTCATTCAGGGTCTACCGTAACTTACGGTAGACACCATAAGTTACGGTGGAGCCCTGAAAAACTTAAATTTCTAATTACCTTTTTATGTCGGAACTTGTATACGTATATGCTATAATAATGTCAAAACTAATGTTTTTAGTTGTTTGACAATAGGTATGGATGAGATCCTCCCGGATGGTGATCAAGTACGTAGTCAAGAACCGAACACGCATTTTGAAGCTTCCGCACCAAACTTAATCTTGTCTAAACTTTAATCATGTTGTAAATGCTTTTGTTAATCGTGTTTGAATCCTTTAAACTAGTTGTTAGTTGACTAGCAAGGGTAAACTATAAACTTGTTATGCACTATATTACATTGTTTTGGGTTTTTCAACAAATATGTATGGTCTTTAAACAATTAAAAGTTTTTGTAAACTCTGATTTGTATATAATTATTAATCAAATTCCGTCCATATATTAAGGGTGTTACACATGTCCTGAGCATTGTGTTTCCTGTTTAAAAGGAAAACAACATAAAAGCTCTTTTAAGTCCATTGAAGAGTCCAAAACAACCCAGTGTTTGCAAATGCTACACATGGATTTGTTTGGCCCAGTTCAAGTCATGAGTCTCAAGAAGAAAAGATATTGTTTGGTTATTGTTGATGACTTCTCTAGGTTTACATGGACTTTCTTTTTACACTCAAAAGATGAGACTGCAGGCATTTTGCAAGACTTTGTGACACAGGTTGAAAAGCAATTTAACCTTCCAGTAAAAGTCTTCAGGAGTGACAATGGCACAGAATTCAAAAAATAAGGAGTTGGATGCCTTCTGTGTGAAGGAAGGGATTGTAAGGCAGTACAGCATCCCTAGAACACCAGAGCAAAATGGGGTAGTTGAAAGAAAGAACAGAACTTTGATTGAGGCTGCCAGAACCATGCTTGCTGATTCAGGTTTGCCATTAACTTTTTGGGCAGAGGCAGTAAACACTGCTTGCTATGTCCAAAACAGAGTTTTAATAAACCCCAGGCACAAAAAGACTGCTTATGAAATTCTGTATAAAATCAAACCACTGATCTCTTACTTCAAGGTATTTGGCTGCCCATGCTTTATTTTGAACTTAAAAGACTCCATTTCAAAATTTGCAGCCAAAATTAATTGTGGTTATCATCTGGGATACTCAACCACTGCCAAGGCCTACAAAGTGTTTAATACACGGACCAAGGCAGTGGAGGGGACCTTGAATGTAAAGTTCAATGAACTTTCATCAATGAAAATCCCAGCAAATCCTGCAGATCTCTTTGATCTTGATAAATTCACTTTTGAAAATATTGCTATCAAGACTAACAGTGCAGGTCCATCAGAGGATTCAACACCAGACTATGGGTATGAAATCATCATTCCTCAAAATTCTGTCAGAATGGGAAGAGCATCAGATGTTCAAAATAGCTGTCAAAGCTCAACCACTGCTACCTCAACAGTTGTTGACCAAAGTAGCCCATTAACCACTGCTTCCACATCAACAAACACTGCTGACAAAAGTCCCCAAATAGTGGATAAAAGTCAGCATGTGTCCACTTCATTGTCCCCCATTCCACCACCTTTTGAATCCACTGCTGGATCATCAAAGTCCCCAGCAGTGGTTAGCTCAGATGATACACATTTGCAGCCTTCACCAACAAATGCCATCATTCCATACCAAGGAGATTTAATCTACTTGAGATCTCATCCACCTGATAAAATCATTGGCAACATCAATGAAGGGGTGCTCACAAGAAGCCAAACCCAAAACATTTGTCTTTTTGCTGGTTTTCTATCACTCCATCAGCCAGTCAAGTACCAAGAGGCACTGAAAGACAACAGCTGGGTAGAAGCCATGCAAGAGGAGCTCCAACAGTTTAAAAGACAACAAGTATGGGAGCTTGTACTACTGCCAGAGGAGGTTAGCCCCATTGGCACAAAGTGGGTCTTCAAAAACAAAACTGATGAAAGGAGTATTGTTGTCAAGAATAAATCCAGGCTTGTGGTTCAAGGTTACAGACAGGAAGAGGGGTTTGATTATGATGAAACATTCGCCCATGTAGCAAGATTGGAAGCTATAAGACTGTTCCTGGCCTTTAATGTCAACCACAACATGAAGGTGTTTCAAATGGATATCAAAAGTGCTTTCCTCTATGGTACAATTCAAGAAGAGGTATATGTTTGTCAACCTCTAGGCTTTGAGGATCCATTTTATCCAGATCATGTCTACAGGCTAAACAAAGCCTTGTATGGCCTGAAACAAGCACCTAGAGCCTGGTATGAAACTCTTTCCAACTTCCTACTCTCAAATGGTTTCAAAAGAGGTACCATTGATAAAACACTGTTCCTTAAATGGAGAGGAAAGGATTTAATGATTGTCCAAATTTATGTGGATGACATTATTTTTGGAAGCACATGCAATAACATGTGTGAGGAGTTTAGGGAACTCATGACAGCTGAGTTTGAAATGAGTGCAATGGGTGAGCTGCAATGCTTTCTTGGTCTCCAAGTTCAGCAAATGCAAAATGGAACTTTCATTCATCAAAGCAAATATGCTAAAGAACTTTTAAACAAATTTGATATGAATGATTGTAAACCATGCAGCACACCCATGGCAACAAATAAGCTAGTCATGTCTGATGAAAAGGATGAGCTGATTGACCAAACTCTATATAGAAGCATGATTGGGTCTTTGCTGTACCTAACTGCATCTAGGCCAGACATCATGTTTGCAACATGTGTTTATGCAAGAAGTCAATCAGCCCCTAGAAAATCCAACCTTATTGCTGTAAAAAGGATATTCAGATACATAAAAAGTGCTCCCACACTTGGTATCTGGTATCCAGCTAATGGGAATATCAAGCTTTCAGGATTTTCAGACAGTGACTTTGCTGGATGTAACACAACAAGGAAGTCCACATCAGGAGGGTGCCAGTTTCTAGGTGATTGCTTAGTTTCATTGCAAAGCAAAAAGCAAGCAACTGTTTCAACATCCACTGTTGAAGCTGAATACATTGCTGCTGCAAGCTGTACAACCCAACTCCTGTGGCTTCAAAATCAGTTCCTGGATTTTGGTATCACTGCCTTAAAGACACCACTCATGTTGGATAGCCAGGCAGCAGAAAATATCATCAAAAATCCAGTTTCCCATTCAACCACCAAGCACATCGACATCAGACATCACTTTGTGAGGGATTGCTATGAAAAAGGTTTGATTTCTCTGCACCATGTTCCCACTAAAGACCAGCTGGCAGATGTGCTCACAAAAGCATTAGATACTGCCACCTTTGAAAGCTTAGTCTCTAGGATTGGCATGCTAAACATGGAATAACAAGCAACATCTTGTTTTTCTATGAATAAAAGCATTAAAATGTTTTCAGAAAATAAAAAATCCATCCTTAAAAATAGCTAAAAATGAAGTTTTCATTAAAATCCTTAAAAGTCTGCCATAACCACTGCTTGTTCAAAAGTCTGCTCTACTTCAAAGTCTGTCCACTGCTGAAAGCCATCCTCTGTCCTCTCATTTCCTTGATAAACTCTGTTGTTCAAAAGCAGTGTCTTATCCACTGATAGTGAAAATCATCCACTGCTTCCATTTTACCGTTGTAACCACTGCCTTCATCAGTAACTTTCATAAAAGTACTGTCCTTCATTTCATCAGAGTTTGGCATGTGGGCAGTACATAGTGGTCAGTACTTTTGTAACCGCTGCCACGTCAGCCTTCACTTTTTCCTCTATAAAACCCCCACTTCACATCAAAAACAGGGTTTTACTGTCGAATTGAATTCTCAAAAATTCTCTTCTCAAAACAGTTTTTCTTCAAATTCCTTCACAACTTTCTTCGATCATCATCTCCAAAATGACAAAATCGAAGTCATCTGCAAAACCCACTTCCAAATCAACATCCAAACAAGCCTCTCAAAAGGCAACACCCACTGAAATCCCACATAAACCATCTCACAATCTTCTGGGTCTTCTCACAAAACCCGGCACCATAAATATCTTCAACTCCATTATTGATACCATCTCTGCATCGAAGTATAAAACTTTGTTAACAGCAGATGCACCAATATACTTGACAACCCAAAGAGAGTTCTGGAAGAATGCAACCCTTGAAAAACAAGGAGACACTGTAATAGCCATCAACTCTTCTCTAAAGGGTAAAGCCATCAAGATTACATCACAATCCATCTCAGAGGTCTTTCAACTCGACGATCAGGAAGGTAAATTACTTTTCCCAAAAACGAGTTAAAAATGATTTTCTGGAAAGAGGGTATAATGCAGAAGTGAAAAAGGACACCTTACAAAAAGGTTACTTCCCTTCTGCAACAAGGTTTTTATTTCATACCCTTCTAATGTGTGTTTCAAACAAAACCACTGCTTTTAATGAAATACCATTAAAAATTCAAAATCTGGGATATGCTATTCTTCAAGAAGAAAATTTTAATTATTCCCGGGAAATTTTTAATGATCTGGTTAAAAATGTTGAAACAAAATCATTCTTACTGTTTCCAAGATTTCTAAGCTATTATTTTGAAAAGAAATTCAGTAAGGATGATATTGCTGCAATAAACCAAGGTGACTCTTTACAAATGCACAACTTAACTGCTGAAACTTTTACAAGAATGTCAACACCTTGCAAAACACAAGCAGAGGTGCCTGAGCAGAATTTAGCAGTTACCACTGCTCCTCAGGTATCTGCTGCTGAGCCCACTGCTCAAGGTGATCAAAGTAGCAGCACAACTGCTTTGAAACCCACACCTAAAATCACCAAAAAGCCACAGAAAAAGAAAAATCAAAAACCCCCCAAACCCATCAAAAAGGCAACTCTGGAGGATGAGATACCAGAGCAACTGCCTGTGACAAAACAAAAGTCACAAGAAACCGCTGCTGCTTCTTCCTCACAGCAGTTGGTACAAATATCTCAACCCATAATCGAAACTCCTCCTGCTTCTTCTCAAAAAGAACAGGTTATACAAATAGGGACTCCACAATATGATGCTCTGGAAACACTCGTTTCCATCATCCACAGCCCAATGCCCGGGGCAAATTCTCTTTCTACACCAAACATCACATCCACAATTCCCCTACCAACTAAACTTCTGTTGGATGCAATCGATTTGAACCATGCACTAACCAGTCCTTCTCAATCACCTATTAATGAGAATATACCTCAACAAATAACTGGGTCTGATGTATCAATCTTTGCTAACCCACCAACACAACCTGAGGAGGTTACACCCCTTGAGTTAGAAGTAACTCTTGGTGGTATTCCAAGTGAAGCAGCCACTACAAATGTTGAACCCACTGGTTTACATTTGGACAGTGGTTACATCAATAAGACTTCCTTGGAGGCAATTCCTTACATAGCACCTCTGCCAACCACCAGTGGATTTATTTTTACCACTGGCAACATCAAAAGGTTATCAAGTGTTGAAGGAAGAAGACCCCAGTACCAAGAAAAAGGGGCATCAGTGGTTAATGTTTGGAGTACACTCCCTACCTCAACCACTGATAAAACCACTGCTAGTGGGAAATCAGATGATCCCATTAAATTGGGTGATGGTTTAAAATATTTGGAATTGACGGAACGTGTTGATAAACTGGATACTTCAGTTGCAGATATCAAAGAAATGCTGCAACAGTTGTTGACAGTACAAAAGATGCAATCCACTGTTGTTCCACCTCAAGCACCTGCTCCACCACAAGCATCTGCTACAAATGAGCTCTGGAACCTCTTCCAACCTATTCTCCAACAACAAAAAGAAATGGCAGATCAGCAACATGAAATACATGTCCAAAAGCTGAGAAACATCATGGAGTCTAGGTTCAAGAACACTCAAGCAGACATTAAGGTAATCAAGGCCCATTTATTGGAAACCACTGGCACTGCTCCTCCAACAGTTCTTTTCATTGATCAACTTCCCCCAGATAATGCCAAAAAGGGGGAGAAAATTCAGGAGTGGAAGAAGAAGGGAATAGATGATGGTCTTTACATTGAACCAGAAAAGGATGCTATGACCAGAAAAATTCCCTTGCCAGATGGTAGCAAAAAGGTTGATGCTACCCAAGAAGCACTTGATGAAGGAGTAGCAAGTGTAAAACGGGATAGAGCGGCAAAGGATATTTCAAGGAGGAATGCGGAGAAAAAGAGCTTACATGGAGCTGTATGCGCAGGGTTGTTCTGAGTCAAAGGATACTAAAAATCCTAAGTCAAAAAGGAAACCTAAGTCCATCCCATCCAGAATTCCAAAGCATATTCCAAAACCACCATCCAAAAGCCATCAGCATCAAACCTCCACCCAAACAGCTGTTGTAACTCCTGCTGTATCAACTACTGTTGGTACTTCAGAGGTTTCAACATCTGTTATCACTTCAACACACACCACAACCACTGCTTTACCACCACCATCATCACCACCAAAAACAAACTCACCACCATCGCCTCCTGCCAAAAGGCAGAAGACAACAGATGTTACAACATCTGCTGTAATGACAACAGTGGTTGAAACACCAGTTATTTCAACAGCTGTTAGTCAATCACAAACCACTGTCACTCAAACTACCACCACTGTTCCACCCAAAGCATCATCAGTCCCTCCTCAAACAAAAAGGAGAAGGCTAATCCTAAAAGATGATGACACATCTCCACCACCAACATCTTCAAAATCTCTGTCACTTGTCACAATTCCAAAACACATGCCTCTCTCTTCAGCTCAAATTCTAAAGCCATTACCTCCTGCTGGTGTCTCATTTCCTCTGGAACTCATTGCAGTTAGGGAAGAAATCAAATCCTTTTACTATGAGGATGACCCAGCTAAAAGGAGTTTGCCATCAGTTGAAGGATATCCCAGGCCTAACAATATTGAAGAATATCTGAAACTTAAGGCCAAGCAAGCAAAGGATATCTCAATCAAAAATAAACAAGGGAAATCTGATAGAGAATTTCAGCAAAACTATCAGTTTCTACTCACACAGGTCAGAGCTATGGAGCAATTTGCCAAAAATGTATGTCAGCAAATCTCATAAAGGGCAGATGAGTCCTTGAGAAAAGACTACATTGAGAACATCATGACCTACAAGAAATACAAGGGGGAGAAACACATGTACAAAAACTGGACCATTCCTGAGCTTGAAAAAGAGGCATCCAGGATTCAAGAAATGATCAAAAATAAGGTCAAGCAGACTCCTCCCGAAAAATTCAAACAATTTGAAGCTGATAAGGTCTTAGAGTTGAAGAGAATGAAAGAGGAGCTGATAGCAGCTGATTATGGGTCAAAGAATTCTGTGACAAAGTGGGAAGAAGATAGGGTCAGGGCTACCTACAAAAAGTTGGAGGAACTTAGAAAGAAAGATCCAACGGTTCCAAAAAGGCCTGACTACTCCAAAGCAGAGGTCTCAAAAAGACCACCAAAGCTGCAAGTCAAAAGAACTACTGCTCCACCTGGTGCTGCCATCTACAAAAGAAGGAGTCAAAACCAGTTAGGTGCTGAAACAGTTCAAGATCTAAATGTTGGAAATGTCGTTGTAAAAGAGGGCATTAGATTAATGATGAAAGAAGATCCTGAACTGGAACAATCTGCAAGTACTGCTCAGCCAGTCATGAATAGGCCAGCATCTCCAAACACCTCATCAAATAAAAATCTCCCAAGAAACCCATCAGGCTCAAAAGTACTAAAGTGGGAAACTGACAAACAGACCCATGTACTGACTATGTTCAGGTCTGATGGAGAAGTGAAGAAAATATCAAGGGAACAAG
This sequence comes from Helianthus tuberosus, assembly GCA_030545235.1. Classification (NCBI taxonomy): domain Eukaryota; kingdom Viridiplantae; phylum Streptophyta; class Magnoliopsida; order Asterales; family Asteraceae; genus Helianthus; species Helianthus tuberosus. Next base: position 52,544 of record JARYGA010015090.1, read on the forward strand.
CACTTGGCCTAAGTCTTGAAGATTTGCAGGATCTCCTTGATCTTCCACTTAGCAGGGATGATGATGACACAAATGCCTTAACCTTTGAACTACAACTTAAAGGGCAAATAAGGGAACTGTTGATGAGGCAATAAAGTTCCACAATAATGAAGAGTTTTGGCATTATCTGTTCCAGTGGGAGATTGTTGGGATTGAACCCTACCAAAGGAACAGATAATTAAAGCCAAAACTGGATCGGAGCAGAGGATCCAGAATAAGCAGATGTTTCATACAAGTCTCTCCCCTTGAAAGTGGTTTCAACATCTGCTGATCTCCTATCTACTGATCGTGCAAACTGCTGACCTACAAACTGCTGATCAAGTAAAGGCCTGATGAAAGACTAAAGCTCTGCTGTAACACCCTAGTTACTAATTAACGATTTTACATGTAATTACCAACAATTAGATGTGTAGTTAAGACTACACATATTGTAAAAATAAGGGTTTATTAAAACTTTTACAATTCATAAGTTATTCTACATAACTTGATTTAATTCGTTGTTTAAAATTTACAACGTAGCAAAGTGCGGAAGCATGTGTCTTTATCGTGTTCGGTTCTTCATTGAGCTTGATCGTCTCTCGGCATCCAAAATGTACCTACATTTCATAAACATGAAATACTTTAGTCTTACGGGGTTTAAATCATGTCAGAACGAATCCGGGAAACAATTGATTTTCAAAAGAAAAAAACAAAATCTTGAAAAATGATCTCCACCGTAACTTACGGTGGCACCGTAAGTTACGGTGGCCCCTGGGCTCATATTCTTTCTACCGTACAACAGTAGATTAGCACCGTAACCAAATCAGTTCCACCGTAACTTACGGTGGCACCGTAAGTTACGGTGGACCCTGCATCCAGCATTCCCATTTTGTCGTAATTTGACACCAAATCTTTCATATCTTTCAAACCGCTTATCCGTTTGACCTACCATTTCTTCCTACATATTTGTAATTTGATTCTCCATCATATGGAGTTAAAATCCGACATCCGGCTAGATAAAATTTAAGACTTTTAAGTCTTCGGCTTATTACTCTTTTACCAAAATTTTGACCCGTTTACACATTTATCAAACAAACATACTTGTTTGACCTTTATATCACGTACACTACTTCAAATTAAGGTTATTTACCATATTAGGTTATAATCACAGGTTTATTACACAATTTAAACCCGTTTTCACTCGTATGCTTATTTTGACCCGTATTCCCTCTTTTAACCTATGATTTTGTTTGAAAAGTCATTAAGCTTTCCAAATACAATGTTCCTTACCTAAAACATTTGGTTTACTTATCAAGTAACCAAATGTTCACTTTGACTACTTTTAACACTCTTTGAACCACATGTTCTAAATGAGGGTTACCCTTTTTCACATACCTGGCGCAGATCAATATATTGACCCGTTTTTAATACCTTGCTTTTATAACCGCTAATTCATAGCGTTGCTAATACCCATTTGACATTTACACCTGAAATAATATAACTCGACAATAATCATTAGTCGTTATTGTCAAAGGGTGACATCTTCACCCTTTGACCCATTTGGTCTAAGTGACCGATTATGTTGACGAGATGATATTTATTACCATCTCGTCTACATGACTCGCTCCGGTTTACATCGTGCGGTCATTTCACTTATTAATCATTTCTTAACACTTTTTAGCCTATCATGGTTTATGTTTTACAGTGTCTTTCAAAACCAATAGTTATGGTCAACGCATGACCAATTTACTGATTTAACTCCTTTTAACCATCGACATGGTTTCTTGTCATGCTCGACTACTTTGTTCCGTACGTTTACACGCCGGAACATCATACCTCAATTATGTATTTATCTCATTCATAACTAATACGATAAGAGAATATTCTAACATATAAGACTAGTGTAAGCTATACTTACCTTGCATCCATGCCACGCCTTTCTTTCCGTACGCGCTCCGTTTGACCCGCTTCATCCACAAGCTTCCACCTAGCTTGTTAGGCGTCAAACTATCATCATTCACAAGGTGGTTAGATTAGTCATTAACAAATACGACTATTCCACCTTACGTATTTTCTATGTCGAAATCATTATTCGACTTCGTCATTAGTTAATTTTAACTTTCTACTAGTTAACTACCTCTAATCATATGATACGTGAAATTAACTAAAATCTACATTATGATTAGATTCCGTATTATCACGTATCACCCCTAATTAAATAAATTAGGAAATTACGCGTTTCATTCATAGTTTCAACATATGAACTTTGTGGGCATAATTTATAACATCAACAATCAAGTTTCGTATCACTGAAAATAGGCTGTTTTTGGTGACCTGTTTAACCTGTTTACAAGTCTTCAAAAATTATGATTTTTTTATGTGGTGTACCACTCGAAGGGTTAGACCTTGTGTTAAAATTTCAAGATCTAACTCTTTACCAAAAACTCGTAAAAATTCATTTACTAAGCTGCAATCAGATTCGTCACTTCTGACTGCAGCTTACGGAAAAAATCATATAAAATTCCTCGTTTATCCGATTGACGAAATTCCAATTGGCGATTTTTGGAATCACTTAATACTTTCTACAGTAAGAATTTGAGATCATAACTCAATTCCTAAATTGAGTTATGACATTCGTAATGGGCTGCAGATTCTGCCAGAAAACGCAGCTTGAACCTTTGATACGGAAAAATTCATAAAACGCTCAATTTTCGTTGAAAAAATGCGATTCCAGTGGGGTTTTAAAGATATTTCCTGGAATTACATTTTAGGCTCAAGAAACACATGTTTTTATCACGTTTTATCCAGGTTACAGCCAATACAAGTTGGCTGTAAATTCTGATCAAGAACCGTTTGAATTCAGCTTTCAAATTAAGCATGTTCTTGACATCATAACACTATTTCTTTAGCGATCAAAACCCTAAAAACATCTTATACATCAATTTAGCATCAATAAAATCTGAATTTACTTGAGCTAAGCATGATTTCAATCTATACTTGTCTAGGGTTTACTCCTAGGCATTTAAATGTTCCTATTTCATCTACATATCATACATGCATCATCAAATTTCAGATTTCCCAATTTCATGAGAATTTCAAACAGATAATTAACATCAAATTTTACATACCTTACAACCCTCTTGCAATGGGGATCACTAATCCGATCTCAGATTTCGATTTGGAGTAGATTTGCCCCTTCAATTTGATGAATTTGTGTTGATTAGGGTTTGAGCTCAAGAACCCTTGTGCTCCTGTGGAAAATTTCGACCAGAACACACACTGAAGTGTGTGTTTTGGTGTTTTGTTTTAATTAAATAAAACTACTTTCACTTTTGTCAAGTTTAGTCCCCTCACTTGTTCAACTTTTATAAAGAGTGTTATAAATCAAGTTTCCTTGGCATTTTAACAACATTCAATTAACTAGGTTGATATTCCTAGTTACTTGGCGGGTTCGGGGAAATCACATCATGTTTCTACTTTAAGTCCCGTTAACTCGGGCCTTTTTATATACTTTGTTTCCTCAAAGTATTTATCCTCCTTAAATCTTTTATTCACTTTTTATTTAATATTAGGATTATTTATTTAAATCCTAATATTTACCGGGTTACTTTTACCGCTAACGGTATTTTACCCGTCATCTAGTATTAATGTGGTTTGATTACCAAACCCGTTTTCGGGGTGTTACAAGTCTACCCCCCTTAGAGAGGTTTCGTCCTCGAAACATTTTCTTACATAATTTATTGAGTTTAAACTCAATGTATTTGCTCTCGATAATCAATTGAGCATTGCTCATATCTTAACCAATTGTTAGTATTACCAGAAAAGTATGGTAATATCTTTTTGGTTATTAATCATCTACGTATCTTTTATGACATAATGCAACTTGAAATAACGTAATCTCGTTATTTCCACTAGTTTAATTAACTTAGCAATATTCATCACTTGGTTCTAATATTCGTCACTCGGCTCTAATGTGATTATACTTCACATTACACTTCTTGACCGTGATCATGTCACGTCATGCCAAATTTTACATCAACTTTCTATCTTCAGAATTATCACTTTTCGAACATTTCGTCTTGCACCTATCAGTGTCAAGACTTATATCTTTCATATTTACTGTTTATACGTCTATCATAATTCATTCATTTTCATCATCATTCATTTTTTTTTTTGTAGAAATGTCATTTCTTATCAAAACCGAAGTTTTAGTTTAGCGTCTTCTCTTCAACCTTTGTCAATTATCCATACCGGGATATTGACAGTCTAAAATTTATTCTTTTTTTTTTCAGTCTTTGTCTTATGCGAGGATTCTCTATTTATTCCCTCGCTTTGTCTTATTAACCCCTAGGTTTTATCACTTAGTCTATGGGCTATTTTATTAGACCTTCACCTCTTTAAGGCGATGTCCTTATAATCTATTTCTTTCTAATCATGACCCGTGGGTCGTTTTAGTCCCGTAGATCTTTCATTTGTTTATAACCATAAAGGTTATGTTGATCCCGTAGATCACTCCTTACTCATGTCATTCTTAAAATACATGTTTGGTGTCAAGGCACCCTGTTTTTGTTCGAAGAATCGTTTGGTTTCAAGCTTAGGTCTCGCTAACCTTAATTGTAGTTTCATGGCTATAATTGTTTTCTTTCGGACAATTTTCCGATTTTTATGACTTCTCACCCTTATCCAGTTCACATACATTCGAATTTGATTATGTCCCCTTACCGGGCTCATTATTCTTTTGCTTTTAACGCTACCATTATCCCGCTTGTGTTTACTCATGTCGTCTGGCATGATATTATATTTGACCCGTTCAACTTTAAAATAGCTGAACATAATTTATTCAAAATTTCTATTTACATCATCTTGTCGTCTTTTAGTCATGACTTAAAATCCAAGTCTTTTAATTTTCTACCCGAGTTCCCGTTTCTCGGTCTATGCATGTGTTTAAATCCTTACCCACCAACCGGGTGTTTTACCGAAGTCGTTATTATTGCACCCCTCCCGGTATGCATTAAGACTTCGCTTCACTTTTATATTCCGTCTTTGCCCTCAAGTTTGACGTTTTACAAAAACGGTCTGTTAAGAGGCATATTTGCGTTTTCCGGGTTCGAGTGTAAGTACACTCCCTCCCAATACTTGTCTAAATCATTTTACATGCTTGCGTTTTCTGGGTTCGAGTGTAAGTACACTCCCTCCCAATACTTGTCTAAATCATTTTACATGCTTGCGTTTTCTGGGTTCGAGTGTAAGTACACTCCCTCCCAATACTTGTCTAAATCATTTTACATGCTTGCGTTTTCTGGGTTCGAGTGTAAGTACACTCCCTCCCAATACTTGTCTAAATCATTTTACATGCTTCTTCGTCCCTTCACTCGGGCTCATTATCCTAATGTAATACGCTTCCGTCACTTGGTTGTGCGTTTACATTATTATCAAATATCTTACTCATTTGATTCATTTGGGTACTTTTAAACTAGTCCCATACACCCCGCCCTTACTACATCGGATGTAAATGTGTCCGCTATAAGAAACTCGTGGTATCATATGCCACTACTTACTTGGCCAGAGTAAGCGATTAACACATGACATACACGACATTCCTATAGTTTTCACATCACGCCCTATGTAAGTACTCTATTTAGTTTTCTTGGAAATGATATCCTGGATATGTATTTCTATTCAGGTTTTCCAAGTTTCTAATTTACCTATGCAACAATCATTCTCTACTTTGTTTATTGCATTTTACTATTTGTGTGATTATATTTAAAAGCGTGCACCTGGTATTGCTTGCCTTAACGGGCTTTCTTGCCATTACTTATTTGCAATCGTTACGCGATTTAGGTCCTTGATGATTATGCTCTCCTTGCCATATCTCGGACCGTTCCATCATCATATCCACAATTCGTTTGACTCTCGTCGTCTTCAAACGCGAGTGTCCTTCAATTAAAACATTCACAAAAGTTAGTAACGTCAACTTCAATAATCGCCCGTATTATAATACAAGGCATTTTCTACAATAAGCGTCAACGCGCGTATTTTAATCAACTATATCAATCATTTTAATTGGGGTAACGTGTATCACACGATAGCCCTATGTGTTGTTTACAACACTTTAGTATACCAAACTATTAACATACATGTACTTACCGGAATTGCGATCAAGCCTCGAACCGAACACTATTCTTTATTAAGAGCATAAGGTTTAAGTCCAAGCATGGTCCTCCCCACCATACTTGAATCTCTTAAACCAAGGCTCTGATACCAACTTGTAACACCCTAGTTACTAATTAACGATTTTACATGTAATTACCAACAATTAGATGTGTAGTTAAGACTACACATATTGTAAAAATAAGGGTTTATTAAAACTTTTACAATTCATAAGTTATTCTACATAACTTGATTTAATTCGTTGTTTAAAATTTACAACGTAGCAAAGTGCGGAAGCATGTGTCTTTATCGTGTTCGGTTCTTCATTGAGCTTGATCGTCTCTCGGCATCCAAAATGTACCTACATTTCATAAACATGAAATACTTTAGTCTTACGGGGTTTAAATCATGTCAGAACGAATCCGGGAAACAATTGATTTTCAAAAGAAAAAAACAAAATCTTGAAAAATGATCTCCACCGTAACTTACGGTGGCACCGTAAGTTACGGTGGCCCCTGGGCTCATATTCTTTCTACCGTACAACAGTAGATTAGCACCGTAACCAAATCAGTTCCACCGTAACTTACGGTGGCACCGTAAGTTACGGTGGACCCTGCATCCAGCATTCCCATTTTGTCGTAATTTGACACCAAATCTTTCATATCTTTCAAACCGCTTATCCGTTTGACCTACCATTTCTTCCTACATATTTGTAATTTGATTCTCCATCATATGGAGTTAAAATCCGACATCCGGCTAGATAAAATTTAAGACTTTTAAGTCTTCGGCTTATTACTCTTTTACCAAAATTTTGACCCGTTACACATTTATCAAACAAACATACTTGTTTGACCTTTATATCACGTACACTACTTCAAATTAAGGTTATTTACCATATTAGGTTATAATCACAGGTTTATTACACAATTTAAACCCGTTTTCACTCGTATGCTTATTTTGACCCGTATTCCCTCTTTTAACCTATGATTTTGTTTGAAAAGTCATTAAGCTTTCCAAATACAATGTTCCTTACCTAAAACATTTGGTTTACTTATCAAGTAACCAAATGTTCACTTTGACTACTTTTAACACTCTTTGAACCACATGTTCTAAATGAGGGTTACCCTTTTTCACATACCTGGCGCAGATCAATATATTGACCCGTTTTTAATACCTTGCTTTTATAACCGCTAATTCATAGCGTTGCTAATACCCATTTGACATTTACACCTGAAATAATATAACTCGACAATAATCATTAGTCGTTATTGTCAAAGGGTGATATCTTCACCTTTTGACCCATTTGGTCTAAGTGACCGATTATGTTGACGAGATGATATTTATTACCATCTCATCTACATGACTCGCTCCGGTTTACATCGTGCGGTCATTTCACTTATTAATCATTTCTTAACACTTTTTAGCCTATCATGGTTTATGTTTTACAGTGTCTTTCAAAACCAATAGTTATGGTCAACGCATGACCAATTTACTGATTTAACTCCTTTTAACCATCCACATGGTTTCTTGTCATGCTCGACTACTTTGTTCCGTACGTTTACACGTCGGAACATCATACCTCAATTATGTATTTATCTTATTCATAACTAATACGATAAGAGAATATTCTAACATATAAGACTAGTGTAAGCTATACTTACCTTGCATCCATGCCACGCCTTTCTTTCCGTACGCGCTCCGTTTGACCCGCTTCATCCACAAGCTTCCACCTAGCTTGTTAGGCGTCAAACTATCATCATTCACAAGGTGGTTAGATTAGTCATTAACAAATACGACTATTCCACCTTACGTATTTTCTATGTCGAAATCATTATTCGACTTCGTCATTAGTTAATTTTAACTTTCTACTAGTTAACTACCTCTAATCATATGATACGTGAAATTAACTAAAATCTACATTATGATTAGATTCCGTATTATCACGTATCACCCCTAATTAAATAAATTAGGAAATTACGCGTTTCATTCATAGTTTCAACATATGAACTTTGTGGGCATAATTTATAACATCAACAATCAAGTTTCGTATCACTGAAAATAGGCTGTTTTTGGTGACCTGTTTAACCTGTTTACAAGTCTTCAAAAATTATGATTTTTTTATGTGGTGTACCACTCGAAGGGTTAGACCTTGTGTTAAAATTTCAAGATCTAACTCTTTACCAAAAACTCGTAAAAATTCATTTACTAAGCTGCAATCAGATTCGTCACTTCTGACTGCAGCTTACGGAAAAAATCATATAAAATTCCTCGTTTATCCGATTGACGAAATTCCAATTGGCGATTTTTGGAATCACTTAATACTTTCTACAGTAAGAATTTGAGATCATAACTCAATTCCTAAATTGAGTTATGACATTCGTAATGGGCTGCAGATTCTGCCAGAAAACGCAGCTTGAACCTTTGATACGGAAAAATTCATAAAACGCTCAATTTTCGTCGAAAAAATGCGATTCCAGTGGGGTTTTAAAGATATTTCCTGGAATTACATTTTAGGCTCAAGAAACACATGTTTTTATCACGTTTTATCCAGGTTACAGCCAATACAAGTTGGCTGTAAATTCTGATCAAGAACCGTTTGAATTCAGCTTTCAAATTAAGCATGTTCTTGACATCATAACACTATTTCTTTAGCGATCAAAACCCTAAAAACATCTTATACATCAATTTAGCATCAATAAAATCTGAATTTACTTGAGCTAAGCATGATTTCAATCTATACTTGTCTAGGGTTTACTCCTAGGCATTTAAATGTTCCTATTTCATCTACATATCATACATGCATCATCAAATTTCAGATTTCCCAATTTCATGAGAATTTCAAACAGATAATTAACATCAAATTTTACATACCTTACAACCCTCTTGCAATGGGGATCACTAATCCGATCTCAGATTTCGATTTGGAGTAGATTTGCCCCTTCAATTTGATGAATTTGTGTTGATTAGGGTTTGAGCTCAAGAACCCTTGTGCTCCTGTGGAAAATTTCGACCAGAACACACACTGAAGTGTGTGTTTTGGTGTTTTGTTTTAATTAAATAAAACTACTTTCACTTTTGTCAAGTTTAGTCCCCTCACTTGTTCAACTTTTATAAAGAGTGTTATAAATCAAGTTTCCTTGGCATTTTAACAACATTCAATTAACTAGGTTGATATTCCTAGTTACTTGGCGGGTTCGGGGAAATCACATCATGTTTCTACTTTAAGTCCCGTTAACTCGGGCCTTTTTATATACTTTGTTTCCTCAAAGTATTTATCCTCCTTAAATCTTTTATTCACTTTTTATTTAATATTAGGATTATTTATTTAAATCCTAATATTTACCGGGTTACTTTTACCACTAACGGTATTTTACCCGTCATCTAGTATTAATGTGGTTTGATTACCAAACCCGTTTTCGGGGTGTTACATCTGCTGTTCAATCTACTGCCTTGAGTCAAGCACTGCTGATCCGGACAAGTACTGCTGGGTTCACAGCAGTGGAAGGATGCAGCAGTTGTTTATTCTGTCTTTATGAAATGTAATGTAATAGCAGTAGTTAGCATAGCAGTGTTTGTATTGATCAGAGGTTAGAGTTTGTTAGGAGGTTAGATGTCACTTTCATGGTGACGTCAGCTTAGATGCTCAGTAGTTTGCTAGTGCCTATAAATAGAACAGTGCTTTGTACTGTTCTATTAGCTCTTTGCAAAACCGTCTTCTCTGCACGAACAAACACTGAGCTCTGGCTGAGGGGGAGTTTGTATTAAGCATTGCATTGTAATCTTTGTTGAAATTAAATTCAATCTTTCGGTTCTTTGTGAAAAGTGTTTAATCAAAGCAATACTCTCGTTTGATTGTATGCAAAGTTTGTTTCCATCTTAATTCCGTTGCACAACTTATCCATCTTCATTCTAATTCAAACGAAAAATACAATCAAAATCAAACTCAGATCCAACAAAGAATAAAGGGAAGGATATTTTAGTCAATCTTATCCAGTCTTCTCCCTTCTTCTTTCCCTGTAACTTCAAAACCCATCATTTTCAAAACTCACCATCTTCAACTTTTTCTTCACTTTCTATCTCAATAATCACTACATCATAGTGTGATTTTCGTCATCAATCAATGATTCAAACACCCAATTAACGTGTTCTTCAACTCTTTTGAAGAAACACAGATTAATTTCATACAATATCTCCTTTTTTTCCCGTGATTTTGAAGTGAATCACTCGATTCGTTTGACTTGATCGCTAATAAGTGTTTCTAGCATTCACATTTCGTCAATCGTTGAAGAAATCGGCTTCGATCTATGTAAGAAAATTTTCAATTGCGTTTTTATGACCTGGGTTTTTGAATTGAGTTATTGCGTTTTACAAAGGAATGAATAAACACTTTTTTTGTATTCTCGGTCTATTGTGTTTTAGAAACAACACATTTTATTGTGTTTTTAGTTCATTGCGTTTTAGGAAAAAGACATTTCTTTGTGTTTTTAGTCAATTACGTTTTAGAAATAACATATTTCTTTGTGTTTTTTGTCCATTGTGTTTTAAAAAAAACATATTTTTGTGTTTTTAGTCCATTGCGTTTTAGAAAAAAATAAGTTTCTTTGTGTTTTTAGTCCATTGCCTTTTAGAAAAAAGACATTTTTTGTGTTTTTTGGCCCTATAAGACATTTTTTTGTGTTTATAGTCCATTGCGTTTTACAAAAAAATGTTTTTCTTTGTGTTTTTCAGCCATTGCGTTTTAGAAATAACACATTTTTTGTGTTTTTTGTCTATTGTATTTTAGAAATAAGACATTTCTCTGTGTTTTTTTTATCAATTGTGCTTTAGAAAAAAAAAATTTATGCTTTTTGTCCATTGCGTTTTAAGCAGCTGAGTTTTCGAAAAAGAATTTTGAAAATATAGCAATAGTATACTCGTTTTAAAGATAAAAAACAGTCTTTTTTGGTGCAATTTTTATAAAAAAATAATGTCATGAAAAAGTTATTAACGTTAAAAACCAGGAAGGGGGTGGATTGGAGGAGAGAGAAACTATTGTCTTGAATTGACTAGAATACCCTTAAACTAAGCCACGCGCCTCAAATTTTTTGTTCAATTTCACTCATTTAATCTTAACTATTGATTAATAAATTGATGGTCAAGATTAAATCATAGTGTTCCTACCCAAATAAACTTATAGATTGGTGTAAACAACAAATCCACTGAAAAAATAATTAAATATCAACTCCAAACGACTTTTTTTCTTTTTGTTACTGGTTTTAAATTTAAAACAATTTACAAGAGTGTGATTTTTTGTTATATATAGGATGTTAATTTGATAAAAGTTCGATGATGATGGATATCAAAATCACTTTTTCTTGTATCTTAACTAAGATTTCGGGTGATCCTTTTTTACAAACAAATCAACAAATACTTGTTTGCCAGGTAGATTATTTTGAAATTAAGAGTTTATTTTAATGTGTTAATGGGTCAATATATAAAGTCAATGCAAGTATTATGCTTGATCTACTTTACTCTTTATGTATTGCCAATCATATAAAAGATGCATATCTTTTTGAGCAAATATAAGTATATATCCACACTTTTTGTAAATGCTTTAAGAATTTGGATTATTAAGTGAAAATTTATCCAACTACCAAATCGTTGGGGTTTCAGTTTACTTACACACATATTTTGAAGCACATTAAACAACTTTTTATGGCATTTAACCCTATTTTTATTGAAGAAAGCCAAGTTTTAAGTGTGACATGTTGGTTAGTTTGAAATCATATTTACAAATATGATACGTTACCAATTGCCAGAGAAAAATTCCATAAGCATCCTATGTTTGTTTGAGACTTTATGTTTTATTACAATGACAAATTTAAATAAAATATAAGAACAGATTTTAGCTTTTTAATAAAAAATGAACTCAACTTTTTTTTCTTTAAACCTTCACCTTTCATGTTATTCCCAATATGATAATATCTCAATCATTTTTGCGGACCTTTATAATCGTCATGAGTAAATATATAGATCTCATTAATACATTGCTAACTTATGAAATCAGATAATATACAACTTGTGCTAAGTATGTGCTCTTAGAAGGTTAAAAAAATAGAAAATCAGTAGAAGTTAGATTCTTAGACTATAAAGACTCACGTGTTTTTCCCGTGTTATCTTTTTGTATCTCAATTCTTATGATTAATATATTTTGGGTTTTAAATACACGGAATACATGTTTATATATGTATTCCAATAATACACTATTCTAATGTAAACGTTAATTTTAATAAAGTGTTTATGTTTTATAAAGTTGAAAGAAATAATTATTGAAATTTCATTTATGAATGACATATTAATGAAACTACTGGTTTCGATGACGCGCATTGCGTGAGAGGCGTTAGTGTCTTCGAATGACGTAGCAAAAGAATTAAATTCAGTTGCCAGTCACACAATAGTGCATGCGTTGCACAGCCGGTAAATATGAGTTATACTATTGAACATTCAAAATTCTAAGCATGAGTTATATCATTAAAAAGGAGTTAACCACTTAACACAATCTAAACATTAATCATATATAAAGGTTTTAACAATAATCGACAACAAAACTAACAAACCCGTATTGACATTTCATTGAAGACCTCCTTTGTAGAATTTCTAAATCCATTCAGTCAAGCGTCATATTTTGGTAGATAACTAGGAACTGAAACACACACCACTGTATCGCATCTTTTGAACGTTAGATTGATCATCTGGCATATCCAAAATCACTGATCACCTAACAAACCCAAAATCATATTCAAATTTAAAAATACATTATTAAAGTATCTACTAATAACAAAATGTTTTGAAACGAGAATGGTGTTACACATCACAAACCAAATAATACAGAAAGAGAAATTAAGATTGTAACCAAGCACAATTAGGCTTTATTAGGCTCAAAATCCCCAGAAAGCATGGCTACAAGGCGGGTTGGTAACACCCCAACCGATGGCGGAAACATCAGGGCATCACTTTGGTAGATTGTTCAACAACACATGAAACTAAAATTAAAATATTTATTAATTAATTTGAATCATATAATACATCATGAAAACAAGTAATACAAAGTAATCTCGGTTAAATTTATCTAAGTCCCGATATGCTTCCAATGTGAGTAGTAAATCTTGTAAGCATCAACAAACTCTATTACCTAAAACATGTGGAAAATAATTGGGTCAACTACAAAGAAGTTGGTGAGCATACATAGGTTTGCTAAAATAAGTAAGTACGTAAGTACGTAAGTTCGTAAGTAGCATGTCAAGTTTATCTAAAACTATCTTGTGAAAACAAGACTTAGGAACAAATGGGGCGCACAATCAAACCTTGTGACTTAAAGAACTACGAAAAGTTAACCTTTGTGGATGTTGCTATTTCAATCATCCCTAGATCCATACGGGGATAAGTTTGTCAGACCTATAGCGCGCTATAATCTACTACAGCGGGCTTAGCCGAAGTTAATGATTGTACTAACTTATAAGCTCCTAAAGCTATGTTTATGACAAGAAGTGAGAGATAAAAAGTTAACATAAGTAATTGATAAGTTTAAGTAACATGTTTCACCCAAAAGTTTAAATGAAAAAGGGCTATGTAAACTCGTCTGATTGCGTTGTCAAATAATTCCACACGAGTTCACAAATAGTAGCAAAGAGTGTCCTATGCGATGACTGTAATATAGATGTCGCATGTAAGGACTAATCTTGATTTAATTATAAGCATTGCGAATAATTGCGAAAGATGTTGATGCTTTAACAATTGCTTGATTGTTACCTTAGGGTTTATAAGCCAGGTTCTGCAATTTATGACTAGTTAATGTTAAAAAGGGAAATTTAGGGTTTCAAGTTAATTATATGTTAAACAACGTTGTTTTGAATCAAGTTAATGAGTAAATAAAACAAATCAGCAGGTTATTTTCGGATAAGTTTTAAAGGCTAAGTTTTCGGATTTTATTGACCAATCAAACGGTCAAAATAAATTATGAAAATTTTATGACATGTTACTACATTTTTTTGTTATTTAAAAGTTTTTGTTATATTTTTATAGTGAGTAGAAAAATTATGAAAAATCGTGGAACACTGAAAGGTAGTATCAGCGGGTTTGTAGCGACAGTTTACATAAAAAATTGTTAAAAATTCTATGTTTACTAAAATCATGTAATTCCAGTTGGAAAATATTTTTAACCCATAGTATTACCTTCTGTGTAAATGTTAGTTTACTTGAACTTATGTTTTGTGAGTTATGACCATCATAAAACACCCTAATGTTTCTGATCTGAAATCAGTTTTGACACATGTTTTTATAAAATCAAAAATATGAACTTATCCTTGTCGAAAAATTGTTAAACTTAGTTTTCTGAAAGGATAATTTCTTGAACTATAATTTAGAGTCAAGAATCGATCTATTTGGTTTAGTTTTCATCAAGTTATGACCCGTTGAAAATCGGATTTTGCTGCTGTTAAGATTCTGATGTTAACAGTTTGCGTGTAAAACGAGTTTTTATGTATGTTCTAACTAAACTTGTTTGTTAACATAATGTTTTTGATTTGAAAGCCATGTTTATGACTCAATATGTTAGTTGTGATGAGAGTAGTTAATAACATGATTAAGAAAATAGAATGAACACAAAAGGAAGAACACTTAAAGAATGTACTAACTTGAATTTTTATTAAACACAAAAATTTCAACACAAGAAGGTAGGAGATGGTTTTAGGGCTGAAGATTTGAGAGTGAATTTGATTTCAATGTGTGAAGAAAAAGAATTATAAGAGGGTTGTATTTATAGTTAAAATTTGGGGTTTAAAATGTGATTGAGATAGAGGTAAATCTCAAAGATAACTATAAAAATAATGATTAAGATATATCTTATGATTATCCTGTAGTTTAAAAAAACTTTTTAACTTAATCTCTTACTGTTTAATAAAAATAATTTAAACATGGAATGTAAAAAAACAATTTAAATATGGAATATCTTAAAAAAATATAAAGATTTGAAAAAAGCCATAGATCATATGATCCGTTGGTTTTTAAATTATATAATTATTATATAGATTTTAGGAAAATTGGTATTTAATAAACCAACATTTAACCAGTTGGTAAATAATAATCCAACCTACAGAATTGGTATATAATAATCCTACCTATCAACATGTTGGTACTCAATGAACTTCTGTTAATTTTTTTAACTGAAGTTAGTTTTTAAGTTTTATTTATTACACAAACAGTCCCTGTAGTTATAAGTTACTAGTTTTAAGTTTTATTTATTACACAAACAGTTCCTGTAGTTATAAAAAAATCATAAAAATCCTAAAAAATCAAAAAAATTCTAAAAAATCATAAAAATTCTAAAAAAAATCAAAAAAATCTTAAAAAATCAAAAAAATTATAAAAAATCAAAAAAAAATCTAAAAAATCAAAAAAATCGATTTATAAAATTAACGTGTTTCGCTTTACGGAAATTTTACGAAAAACGGGCAGAGTTTCCTCTGTTTTTGGACGACCCCGACAACACAAGTTGTCGATATAATATTCAAAACGCAACAATCAATGAAGCATTAAATATCTATACGATTTATATACGATTTATACAAAACTAAAATGAAACTTAAACTAATAAACTCTTACCGGAACCGAGACGACTACGTGACCAAACTGACCCGACTAGACCCGAAACCAAGTAAACCCAAATCAAATTTGTAACAAACCGGACCTGAATCGAAGCTAACCAGAACCACACCATTCACTTTATCTCTCTATAAACTTGCCGCCTACCCACCACCATCTAACCCCATCACCACCGCCAATTGCTGCCGCCGCCATCACAAACAGATCTGAGCGAAATAGATGGGTACTACCACCACTATCGCGGCCACACCACCACTATCAAACTTTCTCCGTCTTCTAACCGACCACCTCTCTCCCTCTTCTAACCGGCAACCACCACCATCCAGCCGCCACTTGCCTGACATCACCACCATCTCGCCATCTCTCTCCCATTCAAAGCCACCATCACTAATACCACCAAGCCGCCGCCACCAGCATCACCCGCCTAAAAACCTGCAAATCGAACCAAACTGCCACCATTACCCACCGATGAACCTGCAAATTGAAGCCCCAATCGCACCTGGCAAAGAGCCCCATGGAATATGTGAGAGCCGTGTCATGCAGATCTGATTATCTGATTTCAGATCTGATTTTTGAAAGAGATGTTGGGTTAGAAGAGGGTGTTGACAGGCAGCGATGTGGGTGGGTTGGGGGTGGTCGGCTGGTGGAGTTGTGGTGGTGGTGGTGGTGGTGGTGGTGGTGAGGGTTGGGGATGGTCTGCTAAAAGTTCAATTTTGTGTAAATAATGATCATATGTATTTATATATTTTATTTATATTGAATATCAATAAAAAAATAGATTTAAGGAATTAATTATGGATTTTAAAAAATCAAGAGTAAATTACAAAACTCATCCTTTATGTTTGTATGTTATTGCAAATCATGTCCTTTGTCTTCAATAATTACATTAATCATACCTAATGTTTACAAATCCTAACATGGTATATCCTTTACCCCAAACCAAGTTAATTTTCTCAGTTAATTTCAGTCACGTGGGGCCCACACGAGGGCATTAATGTCCTTTCATCTACCCATCTGTTTCCCCCATTTAAAACCCCCAACCAACCCTAATCCCCCTCATTCCAAAACGCCCACACCTGCAAATCCTAAACCTACGACAGAAGATTTCAACCTCTACAATGCCTTCAAGCAAAAGACTGTGAACAAAAGATTTAATGCTTAAAATAACAAAAGAATATAACTAAATAGTTCCATAAGAAATCTATTCAAACAGAAAACAAACATTTAGACTCAATCTCCGAATCGGTGTTAGCATCACTTCATCCGTCTACAAAACCAAACCAAACCAAACAAACAAGATCAGTACTAACAACATAAACAGTACATACATAACATTTACAACTAAATGAATGTTATCTACTCACATGTTTGATCGCGATTCTTTCGAATGTTGTGAAGCTTCCAAATGAATCACTCACTGAAAACTGTGATGTTGAAGAAGCCAATGACTCTCTCTTGTTGTTAGTTTTCTTCTTCTTGTTACCTTTTTGAACATTTATGCTTTCTGAAGAACCCGACTCTTCGGGCATATTGTCATCGTTGTTAACACCATCAACGGCTGATTTCGAAGCATTGGATTTCTTTTGAATCATGTAGAAAACTGTTAAAACAGTCAATATCACCATGGAAACACTAACCACACTGATTGTGGTAATTGATTGAGTCAAAAACAAACTCGAAGCTTCTGATATCACCATGGAAACACCAGCTACACTGATATCACCATGGATTTCTTTTGAATCACTCGAAGGATTTGCAGGTGTGGGTGTTTTGGAATGAGGGGGATTAGGGTTATTTGGGGTTTTAAATGGGGGAAATAGATGAGTAGGTGAAAGGACATTAATGCCCTCATGTGGGCCCCACATGACTAAAATTAACTGAGAAAATTAACTTGGTTTTGGGTAAAGGATATACCATGTTATGAATTGTGAACATTAGGTATGATTAATGTAATTATTGAAGACAAAGGACATGATTTGCAATAACATACATACATAAAGGACGAGTTTTGTAATTTACTCAAAAATCAATTCAATTTTGTGTAAATAATGATCATAGGTATTTATATATTTTTTTTATTTTTTAGATTTTTTTTTATTTTTTAGATTTTTTTTGATTTTTTAGAATTTTTTTGATTTTTTAGAATTTTTTTGATTTTTTAAGATTTTTTTGTTTTTTTAGAATTCTTATGATTTTTTTGATTTTTTAGGATTTTTATGATTTTTTTATAACTACAGGGACTGTTTGTGTAATAAATAAAACTTAAAACTAGTAACTTATAACTACAGGGACTGTTTGTGTAATAAATAAAACTTAAAAACTAACTTCAGTTAAAAAAAATTAACAGAAGTTCATTGAGTACCAACATGTTGATAGGTAGGATTATTATATACCAATTCTGTAGGTTGGATTATTATTTACCAACTGGTTAAAGGTTGGTTTATTAAATACCAATTTTCCTAGATTTTATGATATAACTAAATGAAAACTATTTAATTACTTTGTTAGGTTTTAAAAGTTTTAGATAAATCGACAAAAATCCAAAAGTTGTGGATTTTAATATAAATGTTAGGTTTTAAAAGTTTTAGATAAATCGACAAAAATCCAAAATTTGTGGATTTTAATATAAAAACTAGATTTATTTTTAGTTAGTTACATAACTAATTAATTGTACTAGACGTTTAAATTGTTTAGGACATCTTGGTTCGCGACCGTGATATATAGAAAGTTATATTTACGAGTAACGCATGATCAATTAACATATTGTAAAATAGAACACTTATTTTAATGAATCGAATTGCATACAAAAAAATTGATCAGTGATTTAAAACCCAAAATTTACAATTGTTAGTGATGTGTGAAAAGTGTGTATGTTGCTTTCAAACAAGTTTTAAAAAGGAATCGTTAACTAAACCCAATTAAACAAAGAAATCTAAAAGTAGTAAATGGAGATTTCACGAAAACTAGCTAATTTTGATGTTGGATTTCGTTCAAGAACTGTTGTTATTCTCCTGGTTTGCGACATATCCAACCCTAATGGTTGTTAGGGTTTAACTATAATTTTTTTTTTTTTTTGCAAAACCAACCCCCTTGCGGACCGTAAGACCTAAAGCCTTGTGGTCCGCAAGGCACCCCATGTTAAGTTTTTTTTTGTTTTTTCCGCCTTAGGTCTCATGTGCAAAGTAAGGCTTTACCCCTTGCGGTCCGCAAGAGGTCTCCAGCAGCCAATTTATTAATTTTTTCACTTTTTCGATACGCCATTTCATGATCTCGCATCCTCTTCCAATTTCTCTCGTTTTCTCCATAAGATCACCTGATTTTCCACTGTGAACTAATTAAAAATGTAGGGAATTTGACCGAATAATTATGTATAAATTTAAGCATATCCAACATCCCCACACTTAACCTTTTTCTCGCCCCTAAGCAAAATCCCAGGCAACATGTCCAACTTAAAAACACTTAACAAAAACGCAAACCTCAAACAAAGTCAAGAGCAGGCTACAAAATCACCAAACACAGCAGTTTCACAAGACTTACATCGTTCAAAAGGCTGACTAATCAAGATGTTATAATTTTAAAAATAGGGCCTACATAATCAAGTTTTTCTTACCTTCGAGTAATAAACTATGCAATGTTAGTACCCCACACAATGACACTCATCTCTCAGCTAAATATTTATGTTTGAAGTGTAACACTCAAAACAGAACAATGAAACACAATTATCATTTGCTTGTACGTAAATCAAATTTCCACCTAACTGCTAGACTTAGACACAAATCAAGAGGGCTTTAAAGGGTAGGTAATGGGTTAAGGGTAGGTTAATTTATTGGAAAGAATTGGCTAAAAAGAAAAACAAAAGATGAACCGTATAAACACTTAACACTTTGGTGGTTTCGACCCCAACTTTATTCTATGGTTTTTTTTTTCATCTTTTCTTTTTGCCGATTTTTCACAATAAACACATAATATAACACATATCACAAAATCCGATTATCAAGAATAAAAATGGCTGACAAACGAAATGGTTCAGGGTCAAAGTGGTTTCTAAGGGGAACGCATGAAACGGGTCAAATAAAACACACAAAAAGGCTAAACAAAAATGGTTAATCCTAATGCATCCATCATAGATGTGTAAAATCTTAGCCCAAGGTTTCAAAACGCACAAGTTCTAAAATCATGCAACAAGTCGGTTAATCACACATGAACAGAAATAGTGAATATATATATAAGAAACACTAAAGCCTCAAAACTCACTATCATGTGGAAAATGGGTTAACGATGCTAACAAACGCACAATCAATCAACTCTCTAGCTCGATCCACTATACTAGGCACCCCAAAACATTTTACTCCCAAAAATTGATCAGTGAAGCCTACTATCTCGCAACTTAAAGAAACATGTGCTCGAAACTCGTAAACTCGACAATTAACCGACGCATTGAAAAGGTTTTTGTTTTCTATGTTCCAATGATCGGAGTGTCGCGCCCCGGTCAAAGATAATATTTACAAACCCAAATTACCTTAACGAATAGCTAGTGGTAGTCATGGGTCAAACCACGAAGATTCTGTGGTTTGTGTCAAGATTTGATTGATTACGAAATCGTAATACTTTATGAAGCTTGCAAATTATGACTAATACTTTGTTTGGTTTTTTTGGAAAAAGGTGTCAGAATTTGACCGACAAGTTTACTAGCAATTATGAAAACAAATTACTCGAAGTTGCACAAATTGATTTCTTGATTTCTTGATTGTAACCATAATAGAGAAAAAGGTTCACACCCGATTCGATAAATGCAAGATCTAGGGTTCCTACACGTGTGAACTTGATTTAGTTGCGTTTGATGATTAACGAATTTAGTGTCACGTGGCTTAGGTGCCAAGAGCTATCAACGTTTCTAGAACGGACCGCAATGCACTTCGTTACAAATAACATGTAAACTCTAACCCAAAACAAGGTATAATTGCACATAAACATTTTGCAAAGTCAAATTCAATATTTGGACATTTTAAAAAGTATCATATGTTGCATTTTTTTTAGTATTCAACCTTTCAAAAGTAACATATTACTTTTGTCACACATTATCTGTACTATATATAATGTATAAAATAAGGACATCTTAAAACATTCAAAAGTTTATAGTTTTTTTTTTTTTTTTTTTTTTTGCTTTAATGTATAAGGTACACCTTAAAATGAGGGTAAATTAGTTTTTAAACACTAATTACACTTTAATCTTTTATCTTAATTACACTTTATTTTCTCATGTTTAATAAAATTATAGACAATTAGTTAGTAGTTATATTGTATTCCCTTATAAAAAGCTAACTACCCCAACGAATTTTAAATGACCATAACTTTTTTGTATTTTGATATATTTTTTAAGTTACCTTATAAAAATTAGTATTTTATTCTCTTTAATTTGAGTATAGTATTGCTATATTTTTTAAAATAAAAGAATGATATGTTACATGATTAACAATGTCTAAGGGTGAGCAATAACTGAATCGTTAAACAAAACTGAACAAAAAACACAATGGAAATCAACCAAAATCAAAATTAACTAAAAAACGATTAACTTGAACCCAAATTAACCAAAATCGATTATCGATTTTTTTGCGCCCTCGTTTATCCAAAATTAACCGAATCGAACCATTCGTATTTTTATATATTTATAGCTTTTATACCTTTTATTTATTTATTACATATTTTATAGCTTCATTTTATGTATTTATACTCCCATTTTATGTATTTATACTCCCGTTTCATATATTTATACCTTAATTTCATGTATTTATAGGTAAACGTTTTAGCACAAGTTTGGTTTTGGCTATTAACTGAAAATAAATGAATCAAATCAAAAACCGTCAATCTAACCAAATAAACCAGACTGATTAACCAAAAACCAATTGATCAATAAAATAGACTAACCGATGACTTCGGTTTTGGTTGAGGATATTGGTTCGAACCAACCAAACAATGTGTTTCCTAACAGTGTTTGTGTTTCTCGTTGCATCATGTAAACACCCTTTTGATATCAATATATAGACAACTAGTCTAAGTACCCGTGTAATACACGGGTTGCTAAACAAAAAACAATTTATACTTTAATGCGTAAATACTTTATTACATGTCGTTCGAATATTAACATAAATGATAGAAAGTACGTGAACTAAGATAAATAGATGATAAACATAAAAAATTCATAAGTCATTGAATATCTCTTTATATACAACATTCATTGTTTTATTTGTAGGTCTGCCTTCATTGTCAAGTATTAGTAACTTGATTCCATCTCGTCTTGTAACCCTGGATAAAGCTACGTACAATTGACCATGTGTGAAAACTGCTTGTCTTAAGTACAAACCAACCTTAGATAGCGACTGGCCCTGGCTTTTGTTGATCGTCATCGATAAACATACCGCTATTGGAAATTGCCTCCTTTGAAATGCGAAAGGAATCTTTCTGTCCGAAGGTACCAAACTAATTCTAGGTATAAATGTTCGAGAACCAATATTTCCACCTGAAATTATCTCAGCTTCAATTACACGGGTGTAAAGTTTTGTAACCTTTAACCTTGTACCGTTACACAAACCATTTCGTTGGTCAATATTTCGTAACAACATTATTTGAACACCAACTTTAAGCACTAACCTATGATTTGGTAAACCATATACTTTAAGACCGTTTAGCACGTCGGGTGAGTATATTTTTTGCTGATCAGCATTGCCATCTTCAGTAGGGCATAGACTATCAGAACTAAGATACTCTTTTTCTTCACCTGGGAACAGTGCCAACAATCTGTCATTAATATCGTGAGCAACCTCATTCTTAGGCGTAAGTATAGCTCTACTACTAAAGTAATTACGATCATTGTAGTTTTCGAAGATTGACGGATAGACAAAATCAATCAGGCTAGAAACTGGGCCAGATGTGCTGTCAATTAAAAGATCAGGTGGTATTTCAATTATTGCTTCTCCATCATCCGAACCACCAACATTTCCCTCACCAACGTTCAACAACTATTTTGTAAAATTATTGATCTCTTCAACTTCAAATGTAGGTCTTCCAACGGTTAACCTCATGTTTCTAGTTAAACTCAACAACTTACACTTCCTCCACAGATAAGACGAACATAATGAGGCATTCACAATTTCTTGTCGTCCACCATTTGGAACAACAGGTAATATTTGCCTAAAATCACCACCAAAAACAATAACCTTACCTCCAAACAGAACATCAGATCTGCATGAATTGGAGATATTGAAAATGTCATCCATAGTTCTATCCAAAGCCTCAAATGCATGTTTATGAACCATAGGAGCTTCAACCCATATAATGAGTTTGGTCTGTTGTGATAAATTCTTATTG
>JARYGA010015091.1:0-29047 GCA_030545235.1 Helianthus tuberosus
TGAAGGAAGAAGCGAATTCTGATGTTGATGATTTATTGACTGAAGAAGAGGAGTTGAAGAGTCAGAAATTTGTTCTGATTAAGAAGGCTGCTGTAGCAT
Organism: Helianthus tuberosus; assembly: GCA_030545235.1. Taxonomy (NCBI): domain Eukaryota; kingdom Viridiplantae; phylum Streptophyta; class Magnoliopsida; order Asterales; family Asteraceae; genus Helianthus; species Helianthus tuberosus. The sequence continues at coordinate 100 of JARYGA010015091.1, forward strand.
CTAAAGAAATGGAGAAATTCTTTTCTGAAGACGGATCTTTTTCTTATCGACTGCCTTTATGGCAAATGTCTCAGCCTCTACGAGTCAGGTAACATCTGAAATTCCTACTCCTAGTGTTTGTAATGTTTGTGCTGATTTGAAGCTTGAATCTGAAAAGGTTCATAGTCATAACCAAAGTTTGGTTATTGAGTTGTCTAAGTGTAAGGAGGCAAATATGGGTCTAGCTAGAAACGAAAAGGATTTTAAATCTGTGATTGAAAACCTAAAGAAAAGTTTTTCCGAGCTAACAAAAACTGTTTTCAATAAGCAAATTGGTATTAACAATTACATTAATATCATCGAGGAAACCAAAAAGGAGCTAGCCGTTGCCAAATGCGAAGATGATGCAATCAAGCTCAAATTGGAGAGTTATTCTAACTCCCGATATGTGCTCGATCATATCATTGATGCTCAACAACTCAAAGGTAACAAGAAAGGCGTAGGGTATAAGAAGTGCCCGCCCCCTTTAAGACATAATTATACTCATATGCCTGATGAAGAAGAAATGCCACGATTTGAGCCGAGTGTGCCTCTTGATTATGAGGAAGTTACTACTGGCCTAGGGTTCAAATCGGACAGTTCTTCAAGTACATCATCTGAGCAAATAGAAACATCAACATCTACGAAACAAAGTCCTCCAATCATTGAGGACTATGAGTCGTCTGATGATGAATCAGAATCAGATATGAGTGATCAGGATAAATCACTTGACAAGATGAAGGGAGTGGAAGTTCCAATTGAGAATCATATTCTTTGTGATCCTCCTACTCCTGCTGTTCAACCAGTTGTCAAACAAGTGATAGATCCTGTCAAGAATGACAAGAAATATGTGTCTGCCGTTAAGAGTAATAACGTGTTGTACACTTTAGTTGGTGATTCTAAAATCTATTCAGATCACGATTTTCCAATTAAAAAATGTCAATCCATCTTCGATTGATAAAGTTTTTGAAGATAATACAAACAAGTTTTTGGGAAAGACAATTCCAGGAGTCATTGTAACTCAATGTGACAAAATTCCAAAAGCTGAAATCAGGAAACAATTTGGAAATCAAAAATCACCAACAAAGCAACAACCTATTGCTTCTAAGGGTAAACAACCAGAAAAGCGAGCTAATAAGCCTAATGTTTCTCAATCTAAATTTGAAACAAAAGGAGCTCGTTATCAAAAGAAAAACAGTAATGTCAAATTTGTAGCATCGAATGGTACGGATAAAATTGAGACTTTTGAAAACAAATCAAACACCGATTTTGTCCAACAAGTCACAATTTTAAAGCGTAATAACCAAAACAGTTACACTCAACATACAAACGGGTGTGATGAAAAAGCAAGTACCTCGGGTTCTACGGGTTCGACATCTGTTTGTCGATCAGATTCTCCTAAGTTTGTGCAAAGGAGAACATGTTTTAAGTGTGGGGAGTTTGGACATATCATTAAAAATTGTCCAAACACTCCCAAGGATAAATTTGTTGAGAAAGCACCACCTGAAAAGGTTCACCCTCAACGTCGTCTCGTTTCCCTAAAACATGATAAAAAACTGTTAAGGAACAAGAAACGAAACAACGATGTCAAAACGTCAAAGCTGTTGAAAAGGCTTTAAAATCTGAAGTCAAAACGGTCAATAGGGAACCAAGTTCTCCACAATTTTTAAAACCAGAAGTTTCAGAATTTTTTCATAAAACTATATCTAGTAAAGCAAATCAAACTTGGAGACCTAAGACGGGTGAAAATTCAGGGGGAGGTGTTGTGTTACAAAATCATCAAGAAATCGAGATCATTTTTCGTAATGCTCAGGGACGACCCAAGACCACTAAGGCTTGGGTCCCCATACTCAACTGATCATTGATGATGTGTGCAGGGTGTTCCAGGAGGAACTATTAATAGTCATTGGATTATTGACAGTGGAGCATCTAGGCACATGACAGGCGACTTACGACTTCTATATGATGTGAGAAATATTAGAGGAGGCTATGTCGCGTTTGCTGGAGACAAAGGCGGATACATCACTGAAGAGGAAATGATCTCCAATGGTGTTGTATGTTTCGATAAGATCAATTATGTTCATTAAATTGATCATAATCTTCTCAGTGTTTCGCAGATCTGCGTTAAAAAGTTCACCGTGCATTTTGATGATGCCGGTTGTTATGTGCTGAAACCTGGTTTCAAAATTCTAGAGGAATGGATTCTCTTATCGGCTCCAAGAGTTAATGATCTTTATATTCTTGATATGAGCCAAGCGATTACGAATTCTGCACAAGTCACTTGTTTTGTCTCGAAAGCCACGGAGAAGGAGTCTATATCTTGGCACAAAAGAATGGGGCACATTCACTTAATAAAAATGAACCATTTGGTGAAAAACAACCTTGTGAATGGTGTGCCTGTGAGAAGTTATCATCTACAAGATATCTGTGTTTCATGCCAGAAAGGGAAACAAACGGAGAAGTCTCACCCTCTGAAGAAAATCAACACTGTTAGCATGCCTCTCGAACGTCTTCATATGGACCTCTTTGGACCTATGAGACACAAGACAACATTCGGGGATGCTTATTGTTTAGTGGTTACTAATGATTATTCTAGATTTTCTTGGGTAGCTTTTATGGCACACAAGAGTGACACTCCTGGCATCCTCAAGGATCTTCTTACAATGTTGGAAAATCTCTACACGTTGAAAGTTAAGAGGATCAGAAGCGACAATGGAACTGAGTTCAAGAACCGTGGGATGGAGGAGTTCTGTACTTCTAAGGGCATTCTTCATGAATACAGTTCTCGATACACTCCACAACAAAATGGTGTCGCAAAGAGGAAGAATCGAACGATAATTGAAACTGCAAGAACGATGTTGGTAGAGTCGGAGCTTCCTGTTCAGTTCTGGGGGGAGGCTGTGTCGACTGCTTGCTACACATTAAACAGAGTTCTTACAGTTAAGATACATGGCAAAACTTGTTTCGAACTTCTACAGAAAAGGAAACCGGATCTTTCATTTCTAGAACATTTTGGCGGTCCATGCACTATGATTGATCCGGATGGAAAGTTTGGCGCGAAAGCTATCGAGGGTTTCTTCCTTGGATATGCTAGTCTGAATTTTCGCGTATGGAATCTGGCTACCAAAAAGATTGAGCTATGGAGTGAAGTAAGGGTTCAAAGTTATACAAGTCCTGTTAGGGCTCCGGGTGATCCTTGGATGTTCGACTACGATGGGCTATTCGACTCCTTTATTCTGCCAACCTTTGACGAAGATTCTGCAGCTGCTAGAATGTTATTTGATAGTGACAACTCTGCTGGCTCGCCATTGGTTAGTGTAACATTCCCATTTTTATCATATAAATTATAGGTTTGGTTAAATTTATTAACCACTAGTAACTAGTAAATAGTTTATTTTAATATAATTATTCAACCCAAATAGTTTTAAACACTATTTTATATAGTTGGTTGAAATATTATATTAATTAATTGGCCTGTATATAGGTGACCTTTCTAAATAAAGTAAAAGTATATAAAAACTTATATTATTTAACAGATATATTACGGGTAAGTTAACTATGAGAAATATGAAGTTCCTAGACGGGCCTAGGAACCGTATAATAATTAAATTATAAAAATACATTGTACTTTGAACCTACTCTATTTTTAATAAAACTTAGACCCAAATGTAGACAAAAATATTCTCGTTCTAATAACATATTTATTATTTTCTAGAACGTTATATTTTAGAAGTTATAAGCGCCAAATAAGTGAAGCAGTTAAATTAATAATAATAATAATAATAATAATAATAATAATAATAATAATAAACTAAGATTTTTATATAATGAAGAAAGTGGACGTGTAACATATAAATAAATCAAAAGTTTACAATTAAGGAAAAATGAGCACGCATGCATATAATTTAATGTTAGGGTGTATGTGTCATAACCAGAATGCATTTCAGTTTTGGAATGTAAGTATAAATAGGATGTTGTTGTTCACCATTTCCCCTGCCTTTTCTTCCTTTCGATCTCACTCTCTCTCTATATATATATTTTATTTTTACCCCATAATAATAATAATAAAGCCCTGCTTCGTTTTAAGTGTTTTAACTCCCGATTACCGCTACCCATTCCGATTGATCTGAGCGTCATAACATATGTCAGGGCTCTGCCCGACTAAGTTGTTGGGATTCGGTCTCGGGACATCGGGATAAGGTTGAATTAGGGGTACTATACTTAACACGGGTACAAAAATATATATATTTATAGCTCAGAAGTTATACCCAAAATTTATACTAGGAGGCTTTCTAGTTGAACCCTAAAGTTACAAAGTGGGTCCATTCTATTTTCTCACCTTTTTATTTCCTTTTTGTCCCAAACCATAACAAATCTTACCAAAACTATTATTTATTATTATATTTTATTCACTACGAAACCTTAGTTGAGACCCCTAAGTAATCCTACATAAACCCTACAAATTTCAGAACAATCAGAATCAGGATCAGGGCCCTAAAACTCAGGGGGGATATTTCCTAGTTACGATTATCCTAATATCTTGCTGTCAGAATCGAATTTCGAAAAACCGTCGACTCAGCTAAGCTAGTTGGACACGTGGCAAGCCTATGAGATAAGGTGGACCTTCGCGTCACGCGAAGCCCATAGAGGGACCCCTCGCGTCACGCGAGGGGGTCAAACTTTCAGTATAAATAGAGGGCTTTGGGATTTGCATTTCTGCGTTGGAACGACGTTAAAATTCATTTCCTACGTCGAGATATCACCTGTTTACTATAAAAACACACACTAGCTCGAATTCTGCTACGATACCGGGTATTAACTCGATCGCTGCTACGATTCAATGTCTGATCGATTTAAACTATCCGACTGGATGTTTAAGTGATATCCTTTGTCATTAGTCGTGATTCCGACAGGATGTGTGAGTACCACCCGAACTCGGGGAATACTCTGTCATTCGTTGTGAATCCGATGGATGTTTAAGTGATTGCACTTTGTCATTCATTGTGAGGGTTTTAATCTCGTGAGTTATCGTAATTGTTGTATTAAGTTACCTACCTAGTTCGTGTGCACTAGGTTACAAGGCTAACCAGTAGGCTAATCTCTGCCTGTATAAATCTGCAATATATAAAGGCTTATCTGTAGATTAAACTTTGCCCGTATGAATCTGCATGCTTATAATGTGAGTCATTCTCTTTTTATCAAATTTGATTTCAAAAGCATGTTTACTTTCAAAGTTATAATTACAGGGATTAAGTCTTTGTAATCACCAAATTACAGCCGGTATGTGGGGTTTTGTATACATTACTTGATAATCTTCACCATTGGGGAAGCCAATGGGTGATATGACCATAGTCACAGACACCTTTGGACAATGAGAGGGCCAATGGGTCGAGTGACAAAATACCGTGGGTAGTTGGTTTGATATCAGAAACATTGTAATCGCTCTTAATACTGTAATTTATAACACTGTTTTCTAGTTATACTTTGCAGTGATTAAGTCTTTGCCAATCTTAAAGAAGCAAATGTAAAAACTCTTAATGCTGTGAATTATAACAAATATGTTTTATAAAATGAATGAACTCACCAGTATTTCCTGCTGACAAAACCTTTTTTAAAACGCGTTTCAGGTAATTACAGTAGATTGGAATAAGAGATGGACACGACACTGAAAGGCTTCAAGAAGTGACTTATTTTATTAATTAAATCAAATTAAGAAATATTGTTTTATGTAATTGGGTTTATCCCTTATTAAAGCTACCTTTGTAAAACATGGGTTTATCCCATCTATTTAATAAATAAAATCCGGTGTTTTCTAAACTCTGATATTTTTCCTAACTCACGGTCCTGATGAAATTTCCGCTGCAATATTTTTCAAAATAATCACCGGTACCACTGGGCTGTTCGCGGCTCCCGATTCCGTCCAGGGTGGGTCGGGGGTCGTGACAGAAGGTGGTATCAGAGCCACTGATTTAAGCCTTTAGGTGTTGTGATAATAATACCTAAGTTTATATAAAAGAGTTAGGAGTTTGTTATTAACTGGTAGCACATATGATAGCATTTAGACTTGAACTTAAGAAAAGATGCCTTAGTATCAGCTTCGAGAAAAGCTAAGTACTTGTGTAAATAAAGTATATAGGTTTTGGTATGCCTTGAGAATAATAACTAGAACATTGTAAGTATGGTAAATAAGCGATAACACTTGGCCACTGTTATTTCTTATTTTTTACTACTTTGTTCTAGAATATGATCTGTCATGTGAAGACTAATTTGCTTAGTCCTTGTTGAAAGTCATAATGCGCTTTCCAAATAATGATTTAAGAAAAATACTATTTATGGGAAAATCTAAATTTCTTCTCCGGCAAGACTGGGTATGGTGTAGCAGACTCTCCAGCTTGTTCGGATATACTGAGGTTAACTCTCCGGCGCGAACCGGATAAGACAAGGTATATAATATGTTAAGCAAGTGACAAGATTTCCCTATATAGTATCATAACCTGATATCTGATTTGTTTTTGGAAATATGAATCTATTAAATACATTGACCTTATAGAGGGTATGTATAATACAACATGTAAAATATATGATTATATAGATATGTATATCTATATGGAATTCCAAAAAGTCAATTAAAGAATAAAGCACAAGCATATGTGTTAATAATAAATCTAGATTTCTTTATTAGGAATCTTTTGCATATGTCTATAATTCTGATATCAAACATTATTTCGTTTGATTATCTGTCTCGTAACTCATGCAACAAAATAAACAATGGAAACCCTTTAAATTGGGACACCATCAAAAGTATAAGAAATTCCAATGCGTTACCATAAACTATTAAAGCTAGTAAGAAGCATGTAAAATTTTGCTAGTGCACAAGAAAACATATGAAACTTAAATTATGCGTCCACAGACGTCGAAATATATCACACACGATTTCCAAGGCAAGACCTTTGGAAAATATAAATTGGGTACGATGACATTAATGCTAATTCCGTCAGTGGAAGAAATATTAATAAAAAAGAAGCACTTTGCCACACAATCCTACAAACGACATGAATTTCGCTGAGGTATGTTGTAACAAGATTTCACAACCATCGGTGCACAGTCTAATCAGAGTCATAATTATTATCACTGCAAAAAGAATCACATACCTTTGCAAATTCCCTATTTCATTTTATTCGACATTTCTTGGTAATATTACTTAACAACGGTTATCACACAAAATTCCAGATAGAAGTTCTTATATTTCTTTCGTTGAAATTCTGACTTCTGCATATAATAAATTGACTTTCGTGTTTCTACTTCCCCTAATGGTCATCATACCATGATGTTTTCTTTCATATTAGAGAATATTGATCTATTTTATTTTCTGGTAAATTCACACGTTACACATGCACTGTTTGTTACGCATGTGGTTCATTTGATTTATGAAGACCACTGGAGGGCTTCATTCCGATTTATTATTTTATCCAAACTCAAATATTATTTTGCTTTTTGCACTATGAACCGCATTATTGCTAAACAATGACTCTTTGATATCGAGTCAATAAATTTTATTAAACCATTGAGGTGAAAAATTTATATTTTTATATATATGTATAAAATTATGTTTGAGGTATACTCTCATTTAAATTTATATTTAGTTATTTATTATTGGCAATTAATATTGGTTTTATTATTGGTAATAATATATTAATAGTAATAGTGTTAGTATTATTTTTAAATACTAGGGTTATTGTCAAGAGCAGGTATTGGATAGCATAGCCTTAGTTAGGCATGGACTGATCAACTATGCTTAAACAAGGCAGCACTAACCAATATCCAACCATGATAATGACTAGTTAATATATATAAATTAAGTCATTATACTTATTTAGTAAATTTTAATTATATATAAAAATATATATACTTTGTTCTATAAGGAGAAGACATATTTTCATAAAACAATACAAGAATTAGAGTGACGAATAAAATTGTCTAAATAACTGTCTAAATATTCATGAACAAGACATTTTATACTTATAAGTAATTGTTCATCTTGATTAATATTACACAACTATTAATATAGAAATGTTATTTTATAATATATGTATTTTAATATATTAAAAATATCAAATGTTATTTACTCAAGCCAATATTTAAGTATGCTTGATATTAAAATAAACATTTACTATTCTACTTTTATGATTTAAAATATCTTATTGTAAAATCTTATAGTTAAACATACTTGATTTAAAAAAAAAATGATAAACGTCAGTTCTAGGATATTTGGATAAACATATTAATAAAACATATATCATTATTTTACCACAGGTTTTGATATTTTAAAACTATCTATATTAAGTTATTATGATAACATAAAAAGGAAAAGGTATTTAATAAATTAAAATATCACCTATCTTTGATCGAACATTTTGATTAAAATCATCTTAATGCAATTATGTATTAAGACAATAATACACTAACTCTGTTATCTTTTGGTGTATCTTTGCAATTCACTCATCTCAACACTTTGATTTTCTCATATCATAATTTAATATTTAAATAATTTTCATGCTTTTATTTCATTTGGAACCTGTCAATTCTAAGTCTTCCTCAGTTGTCAATCAAAGTAAGCTTTCTTTTGACAAAGAATTTTATTATTTCTAAAAGGTCCTTTACATTCGTTTTAAATATCTATTGATCATATATCTTTTGGCTTGAACCTAGTCACCTTGGAAAATATATCATTTCATCTCATTCGTTTGACATCAATTTCCTAAATTGATTCAGTTGAACCATTGAGTCCTATTTATTATACAACACATATATTCACAAAATTAGATATTTTGATTCTGTGTCATTTATCTTAATATTGTATTTATTAACTAAAATATGACATAAGTCTAAAAGAAATATCATAACCCAAATCTCGAGGACGAGATTTAAAACAAGGTGGGGAGAATGTAACATTCCCATTTTTATCATATAAATTATAGGTTTGGTTAAATTTATTAACCACTAGTAACTAGTAAATAGTTTATTTTAATATAATTATTCAACCCAAATAGTTTTAAACACTATTTTATATAGTTGGTTGAAATATTATATTAATTAATTGGCCTGTATATAGGTGACCTTTCTAAATAAAGTAAAAGTATATAAAAACAAATATTATTTAACAGATATATTACGGGTAAGTTAACTATGAGAAATATGAAGTTCCTAGACGGGCCTAGGAACCGCATAATAATTAAATTATAAAAATACATTGTACTTTGAACCTTCTCTATTTTTAATAAAACCTAGACCCAAATGTAGACAAAAATATTCTCGTTCTAATAACATATTTATTATTTTCTAGAACGTTATATTTTAGAAGTTATAAGCGCCAAATAAGTGAAGCAGTTAAATTAATAATAATAATAATAATAATAATAATAATAATAATAATAATAATAATAATAATAAACTAAGATTTTTATATAATGAAGAAAGTGGACGTGTAACATATAAATAAATCAAAAGTTTACAATTAAGGAAAAATGAGCACGCATGCATATAATTTAATGTTAGGGTGTATGTGTCATAACCAGAATGCATTTCAGTTTTGGAATGTAAGTATAAATAGGATGTTGTTGTTCACCATTTCCCCTGCCTTTTCTTCCTTTCGATCTCACTCTCTCTCTCTATATATATTTTATTTTTACCCCATAATAATAATAATAATAATAAAGCCCTGCTTCGTTTTAAGTGTTTTAACTCCCGATTACCGCTACCCATTCCGATTGATCTGAGCGTCATAACATATGTCAGGGCTCTGCCCGACTAAGTTGTTGGGATTCGGTCTCGGGACATCGGGATAAGGTTGAATTAGGGGTACTATACTTAACACGGGTACAAAAATATATATATTTATAGCTCAGAAGTTATACCCAAAATTTATACCAGGAGGCTTTCTAGTTGAACCCTAAAGTTACAAAGTGGGTCCATTCTATTTTCTCACCTTTTTATTCCCTTTTTGTCCCAAATCATAACAACTCTTACCAAAACTATTATTTATTATTATATTTTATTCACTACGAAACCTTAGTTGAGACCCCTAAGTAATCCTACATAAACCCTACAAATTTCAGAACAATCAGAATCAGGATCAGGGCCCCTAAAACTCAGGGGGGATATTTCCTAGTTACGATTATCCTAATATCTTGCTGTCAGAATCGAATTTCGAAAAACCGTCGACTCAGCTAAGCTAGTTGGACACGTGGCAAGCCTATGAGATAAGGTGGACCTTCGCGTCACGCGAAGCCCATAGAGGGACCCCTCGCGTCACGCGAGGGGGTCAAACTTTCAGTATAAATAGAGGGCTTTGGGATTTGCATTTCTGCGTTGGAACGACGTTAAAATTCATTTCCTACGTCGAGATATCACCTGTTTACTATAAAAACACACACTAGCTCGAATTCTGCTACGATACCGGGTATTAACTCGATCGCTGCTACGATTCAATGTCTGATCGATTTAAACTATCCGACTGGATGTTTAAGTGATATCCTTTGTCATTAGTCGTGATTCCGACAGGATGTGTGAGTACCACCCGAACTCGGGGAATACTCTGTCATTCGTTGTGAATCCGATGGATGTTTAAGTGATTGCACTTTGTCATTCATTGTGAGGGTTTTAATCTCGTGAGTTATCGTAATTGTTGTATTAAGTTACCTACCTAGTTCGTGTGCACTAGGTTACAAGGCTAACCAGTAGGCTAATCTCTGCCTGTATAAATCTGCAATATATCAAGGCTTATCTGTAGATTAAACTTTGCCCGTATGAATCTGCATGCTTATAATGTGAGTCATTCTCTTTTTATCAAATTTGATTTCAAAAGCATGTTTACTTTCAAAGTTATAATTACAGGGATTAAGTCTTTGTAATCACCAAATTACAGCCGGTATGTGGGGTTTTGTATACATTACTTGATAATCTTCACCATTGGGGCAGCCAAGGGGTGATATGACCATAGTCACAGACACCATTGGACAATGAGAGGGCCAATGGGTCGAGTGACAAAATACCGTGGGTAGTTGGTTTGATATCAGAAACATTGTAATCGCTCTTAATACTGTAATTTATAACACTGTTTTCTAGTTATACTTTGCAGTGATTAAGTCTTTGCCAATCTTAAAGAAGCAAATGTAAAAACTCTTAATGCTGTGAATTATAACAAATATGTTTTATAAAATGAATGAACTCACCAGTATTTCCTGCTGACAAAACCTTTTTTAAAACGCGTTTCAGGTAATTACAGTAGATTGGAATAAGAGATGGACACGACACTGAAAGGCTTCAAGAAGTGACTTATTTTATTAATTAAATCAAATTAAGAAATATTGTTTTATGTAATTGGGTTTATCCCTTATTAAAGCTACCTTTGTAAAACATGGGTTTATCCCATCTATTTAATAAATAAAATCCGGTGTTTTCTAAACTCTGATATTTTTCCTAACTCACGGTCCTGATGAAATTTCCGCTGCAATATTTTTCAAAATAATCACCGGTACCACTGGGCTGTTCGCGGCTCCCGATTCCGTCCAGGGTGGGTCGGGGGTCGTGACAGAAGGTGGTATCAGAGCCACTGATTTAAGCCTTTAGGTGTTGTGATAATAATACCTAAGTTTATATAAAAGAGTTAGGAGTTTGTTATTAACTGGTAGCACATATGATAGCATTTAAACTTGAACTTAAGAAAAGATGCCTTAGTATCAGCTTCGAGAAAAGCTAAGTACTTGTGTAAATAAAGTATATAGGTTTTGGTATGCCTTGAGAATAATAACTAGAACATTGTAAGTATGGTAAATAAGCGATAACACTTGGCCACTGTTATTTCTTATTTTTTACTACTTTGTTCTAGAATATGATCTGTCATGTGAAGACTAATTTGCTTAGTCCTTGTTGAAAGTCATAATGCGCTTTCCAAATAATGATTTAAGAAAAATACTATTTATGGGAAAATCTAAATTTCTTCTCCGGCAAGACTGGGTATGGTGTAGCAGACTCTCCAGCTTGTTCGGATATACTGAGGTTAACTCTCCGGCGCGAACCGGATAAGACAAGGTATATAATATGTCAAGCAAGTGACAAGATTTCCCTATATAGTATCATAACCTGATATCTGATTTGTTTTTGGAAATATGAATCTATTAAATACATTGACCTTATAGAGGGTATGTATAATACAACATGTGAAATATATGATTATATAGATATGTATATCTATAAGGAATTCCAAAAAGTCAATTAAAGAATAAAGCACAAGCATATGTGTTAATAATAAATCTAGATTTCTTTATTAGGAATCTTTTGCATATGTCTATAATTCTGATATCAAACATTATTTCGTTTGATTATCTGTCTCGTAACTCATGCAACAAAATAAACAATGGAAACCCTTTAAATTGGGACACCACAGCAGAATATCATAGGAGATGTCCAACGCGAGGTACAGACGCGTAATCAGCTGAGAAACAACCAGAGTGCTGGTTTGTATTCAGCCATTAAAGAATCTGGTCTTCAAAATGATTGGTCCTTCGCGTGTTACGTTTCACAAGAAGAACCGAAATCTTGGAAAGAAGCCTTAAAGGATAATTCTTGGGTTGAAGCAATGCAAGAGGAACTACAACAGTTCCAGAAACTGGGTGTTTGGAGACTTGTTGAAAAACCCGACAACTACAAGAAAATTGGCACCCGTTGGGTTTACAAGTGCAAAAAGGATGATCGTGGAGTGGTCATTCGCAACAAGGCGAGATTGGTTGTTCAGGGCTTTCGTCAAATTGAAGGAATTGATTACAACGAGGTTTATGCACCAGTTGCTCGTCTGGAGGCTATTCGGATCTTTCTAGCTTATGCTTCTTTTAAAGGATTCAAAGTCTATCAGATGGACTTCAAAAGCGCATTCTTGCATGGTATTGTTGAAGAAGAGGTGTATGTCGAACAACCTCCAGGTTTCGAAGATCCTATCCATCCCGATCGGGTTTGGTTGCTCAAGAAAGCTCTCTACGGGTTACATCAAGCACCGAGGGCTTGGTATGCAACTTTTTCTACTTATCTGCTGGAGAACGGTTTTCGCCGAGGTCTTATCGATTGTACGCTTTTCATCAAGGAACAGGATGGTGATTTGTTGTTGGTACAGGTATACGTTGATGATATCATTTTTGGTTCTACTAACGATACTTTGTGCAGGCAATTTGAACGTGTTATGTAGGAGAAGTTCGAAATGAGCGCAATGGGAGAGATGAATTTCTTTTTGGGACTACAAGTTCAACAAAATGAGTCTGGGATATTCATCCATCAGACTAAATATGTTGGTGACATCTTGAGCCGATTCCAGATGTCTGAAGCAACGCCCATTGGTACCCCACTCCCGACTAATCATGAGATTACTCTGGACTTGAAGGGTGAAAGTGTCAACTCTTCTTATTATCGCGCTATGATTGGATCTCTCATGTATCTCACAGCATCGAGGCCTGACATCATGTATCCAACGTGCCTGCTTGCAAGATATCAAGCTAACCCAAAAGCATATCATCTTGGAGCTGTTAAAAGGATTTTTCGCTATCTGAAGGGTTGCCCGGACACCGGTCTCTGGTACCCTAAGGATGATAGTTTTGACTTGGTTGCTTTTAGTGATTTAGATTTTGGCGGATGCAAAATAGATGGGAAATCCACAACGGCTGGATGTCAATTCTTAGGAAGTCGCTTAGTCACGTGGCAGTGCAAGAAGAAAACTTGTGTCGCTACATCAACTTGTGAAGCTGAATACATTGCTGCCTCAAGTTGTTGCTCTCAAGTTCTGTGGATTCAGCAACAAATGCGCGACTACGGTTTTGAATTCCTATCTACCTCTCTTTTTGTTGATAATAATGCTGCTTTATCTATCACTAGAAATCCTGTCCAACCCTCCAAAACCAAACACATCGAAATTAAGTATCACTTCATACGTGATTGTTTTGACAAAAGATTAATCGATGTTGTTAAAATCCACACTGATGAACAGCGTGCTGACCTGTTTACAAAAGCTTTTGACAAATCTCGTTTTGACTATCTTTTATTGGTCAATGGTATTAAGGTGAAACAAGAGTAAACTTCTGTCGGCTGATCGTTTTTGTTAATATTTTCTTAAACGTCAAAAATTCAAAAAGATTTTCAGTTTACTTATCTTTTCGCATTTTAGGGAGAGAAATTTCAGAAAATACAAAAACATGTGAAAATTAAAAAAAAATCCAAAAATATGTCGTTTACTTTCTGTCTTTAAGTTTGAAAAATAAAAAATTCAAAAACAATAAAAAACCAAAAATGAGTTTCTTGGTAAAAAGAAGGGAAAGTGATGATATACACTGGTGTGGTCTGTCAATATGGTCAAAAGAAAAAGAAAAATTGAAAAATGATCAGTAGCTTTACTAATGATGTATCGGTAGGCTCACAATTAGACTAAAATGTGTAGGATGATATAAACCTAACCGACTTCAAGTCAGGTGGGAACCATTCATTGGCATATGGTCTTGGTACCGAAATTTTGTTTGAGAGATTGCCGAGGTTCTGAGATATTCGGTCTTTATGCTGTCTTATCATCTGGGTATCATGGTTGTATCAAACCGTAAAAATAACAGAGACGAAGTCTAAGATCTTCCATGATACTATACATACGTGTACATATTGCATTCGACCTCAATAAGTGATCAACAATCACATGTCCAAACAAACAAGTGATAATATATCACATTTATCCGGGAGTCAAGTTCGTCTCTTTGCTGTACGAAAGTACTGACCTGTTCACGGACTTGCTCCTGTGCCCTTCATGCATCTGAAAATCAAGTTCCTCATCAATAAGTGATTCTATCACATGGGGCTTGTTTTCAATTCAAATAAGTGAGTTTCTCACATCTTTTATACGGTCAAACGGATGAAAAGCAGTATACTCACCGGTAAGATGAACTCTCGTGCATACCTTGATATGGGAATGTGTCGTGAGTGGATGTACACCGACAAGTAAGTATAACTCTTACCGTAAATCATATCTCCTAATTATGATTACATCTGATAAGTTGAGCTTAGGTGGACAACAATACCGATAATTGGGTTAGGATACTTATCTAAAGCTTTAAACAGAAATCAGAAACCGTTTTATCAAAGACCGTAAGCTGGTAATGATTCTCTTACCTTGAAACTCGTAAAAAGATTGTTCTTTGTACATATTCTTTATGTTATTGTCTTTCGTTAGTTTACCGCACTTTAATTTGTGTTGTAGTGTAAGTTGTAAATCTTGTTTTGATTAGCCGATGGTTGGTATCTCAAAGTTTTCTGCCGGAAGCCAGAAACCTACTTCATAACACGTCCTTGCATTTGGAAACTCAATCAAAATTGAAATGTGTTCAATTAAACAAAATTTGTTCACTGTGCAAAAATTTTCAACACTTAATGAGTTTGTGAAAAATGGTGTCGACGAAACCCCAAGTGTCGACGAAACCCCTTTTATGTCGATGAAACCCTTGGTCAAATTCAGTTTTTCAAAATTGGTCAACATTTGGTAAAACCTGATTTGGTGTTCGACGAAATCCAAACGTTTCGTCGAGGTAATGACGAAACCCCCTGGCCCAGTTATGTTTCGTCGTGGGCTAAATGTTCAGGCCCAGTCCAAGCCCAAACAGGGAGTTTCGTCGAGCCCACTTAGCGTTTCGTCGAAGTCTGGACCTTTCGTCAAAATGAAAGATATTTAAAGGGGTCCCCAGCTCAATAATGCATCACTTTTTCAAATCCTTCACTGTTTCACCTTCTCCTACACTCGAACCCCCATACCCATAAACCAACCCTCAAAACCTTTGTTTTTTTCTTGAAATCTAACTAACATCAAGGTATAAAAATGACCGTGCTCATATTTCGAACATAATGAACCGTCTGTTTGTGTCCGAAACACTCGGACACCTCTTTTTGTTCGATTTCTTCATATAAATATGTGCTTATTGTGCTTATTTGTTGATAAAGATTGTTAATAAGTACTTGTTTGCTGATTTGAATGTTTATTTGATTTAGGGTTTGGTTTAACAAAACAGGGGTTGGTCATTGTTGATGTTGTTAACTGATTTGGGTGGTTTCGATTCAAAAATCATGTCCACATTACATCTGGGTTTGTTTCAGTTGGTTTGGGTTAAAC
This sequence comes from Helianthus tuberosus, assembly GCA_030545235.1. NCBI lineage: Eukaryota > Viridiplantae > Streptophyta > Magnoliopsida > Asterales > Asteraceae > Helianthus > Helianthus tuberosus. Next base: position 16,301 of record JARYGA010015091.1, read on the forward strand.
AAAATGATAAATGTTTGGTTTGTTTGAATCTGATCAACATTTAAACACCGTTTTACGAAACCCCCAAAACGGCAAAACCCTAATTGTTCGAAACCCCCAATTTAAGAAACCATAACTGTCACGGCGTAACCCCTTTACGACGTAACTCCTCTTGACGAAACTCCTCAGGTCAACAGTCAACGCTGACTTGGTTTGACCAAGGAGGTTTCGTCGCAAAGAACAGAGTTTCGTCGAGATTACAGAGTTTCGTCGTCCATGCATTAGTGAAATTTTTAGTTTGGTAACAGAAGATGTCTATGTATATGTTAAATGTCAATTGGATACATGAACTTGTATTCATACATGTCTACATGCATATGTGGTATCATTGTTGCTTATTGTGGACGCTTTCAGTTTCAAATGGCACCTAAAGAAGGAAAACGTAAGAAACCGACTAAGAAGGAAAACAAGTCGGAAGAGGAGATAATGTCTGAAAAGCGTCATAATCAAATTGCTTTTCTGGATCCCTAGGTAAAGATCGCTGAACTGAAAGACATCGCTAATTGGATCAGGGAGTCGCGGATCAATCATGCTGTTACATTCTCCACACCTGCATACAAATCTCTTATTAAAGCCTTCTGGGATTCCGCAAGTGTTGTACAAGTGGATGGAAAGGAAGTTATTCAGGGTCGTGTGAATGATGTGGATGTTATAGTCTCTCCGGATATCTTGAACGATGTCTTACAGCTGCAAGATCATCCGGATGCTCCTTATTCTGTACCTATCATGTGTACACGTGGATGTCTATTACGAATGAAGTGTACAGGCGATATTTTCAGCAATCAAATCTACAAGGGTGATCTGCCGTTGCACTATAAGTTTCTATTACACGTTCTCATTCAGTGTCTTAGCAATAGACGTGCCGGATACGATATGGCAGGCAATGATCTAGTTGGTCTTATGGTGGCGTTGGTGCTAAACAAACCGTTTAGCATCTCAAAGTACATCTTCGCCAATATGAAGGAAAATATGACAAGGACTGGAAGTAGAATAACCGGGAACAAGTTCTGGATGTATCCGCGGTTTCTTCAAATGATCATGAATGCTCAACATCCTGGCCTTCCTAAAGCTGACAACGACATCTTGAAGATAGAGCCGATGATCCTGAATTCATTAAAGATAATCAAGAGCCTTGCATCCAAAAGATACAAAGAAAGCGATCCTCCGAGGAAGTTGATCGGTGCTTTTGGAAATCCAGATTACGTTGCTCCTAAAGATGATAAATGGCGTCACAATGAAAGCCAATCAGATGACGAAGAGCCAGAGTTGAAGAGGAAAAGGATAGAAAAGTTTGGTCTTGATCCAGTGGATTCTGACTCTTCTGAGAGTGATAATGATAACGAAGGTGATGATGGTAGTGATACAGGTGCCGTTGGTTCATCTGGTTCTGGTGCAGCTGGTGGTACATCAGCAGGTGGTGATGACGAGTCTGATTCTGATTCGGATGATCATCTAATCGAGCCTGGATACGAAATGTATATCGATGAACGTGGTGTTAAAAGATACAGGAAGATCAGACAGGAAGATGATCCTGAATACGTTCCAGAGGATACTGAAGCAGAACGTTTAAAGAAAAGGAAAGCTGAGAAAGTTGCTGAACGACAAAAGAAGAAATCAAGAAGATACTTGAGTACCTCTGCTCGACAATCCTTCCTCAAGAGCCTATTCAAGAAACGCCTGTAGTGTCTTCAGCTCCTGAAGCTCCTGTTGTCTCCTCAGCGACTGAAACACCAATTGTTGTGCCACAAGATCCTCCACGCTCAGTTGCGGAAACTATTAGAGAAACGACATCTCAGCCAGCCGCAGAGCGAAGACTGAGTAGATTTGAGCGGATGCAACCTGATGAGAAGGTAGACTTCCTATTTTCTCAATTGCAAGCTGCTGCAGGTCAAATCGACAGGCAATCAAATGTGATAAATATTACACGAACAGACATGGTCAAGCAACAGCTGCAGATAAACACGTTGAATTCCACAGTTGCTCGATAATAAGCTGAAATTGAGCAACTGAAAGCAGAGAACGCTAGCTTGAAAGCTGCAGAAGAAGCGAGAGAGCAAAACAACTCTATACTTTGGAAGTTGGCTGGGGATCTTAAAGGAAGATGTGATTTCATGAAAGAGTGGTACGACTCTCGTAACACAACTATAGCTGACGGAGTCAAAAAGATCAATGCAGGCTATGAGTTCCTTCGAAAGCGTGTTGCTACTATGTGGGATGATCGATGTAAGTAACAAGAGGTTATGAAGAAAAAGGATGATGATCCTGAAGATCAAGGGAATCCTGACCCTTCTGCTACATCACAGCAGCCACCAGGCACTACATCCTCTGAAATCATTGTTGCTCAGCCGCCAGCGATCGAATCTACTCAAGGAACCTCCTCTGGAACAGTTCAACAGATTGAAGGTACATCTTCTGTTCCAAGCAGTGCTGATCTTGCATTGCAGGTTATTCATCCAATTACTGGGGAACTACTTGAAGAAGGAGAAATTATCCAGGATCTTTCACATGAGCAATTACTTTCTCTAAACGCAATGAAAGAGATTGATGATGCTGAGATTGATAAGATACCGAGTGAGCCTGAGACTACTGATGTTGAAAACATTGTTTTTGAGGGAAATGAGAAAAAGTCTTCGTATGTTCGTCGAGACGAGACTGAATTCGCTCCTTTCAATGAAGAATGGTTAAAAGAGAATGTGGACGTCATAGATGAGCATTTAAAGAACCGTGATACTTTTGATAATGCCACAGATGCGTACTCTGAGTGGCGAAAACAGTTCTTATCAAAGGTTTCCAAGCCTGTGCCAGATGTCGCACAAGTTGATTACTTACAGTTTGAGAAAGCAAAGCCGAATGGAAGAATTCTTTGCTGGATGTTCGTTAAGGAAATACATTGTGTCACCATAAAAAGGGAATTCGGTATTCAATACTTCCGATCATTGCTGAGCATACTATCTTTGCCTTTTTACGATGTTGTAGCAATGACGAAGATTGAGCTCATTAATCGCTTAAACTTCGAAGGCGCAACTTTATTCGTGCGGCTGATAAAGATGAACAAAAAGTCTGGCTGGAAAGACGAGTCGTACAAGCCTCAGTTCCCTATTTATCAGCAAATCAAGTTTAGTCTTGATCCAGCAATAAACACAGGGCGCTACAAGCTTGTGTATCAGCCCGCGAAAGTCGTAGATAAAATCCCATTAATGCCGATGTAGCAGAACTTTCTCAATGAAATGGCATTATGGTGCTACGACTCAGACACTCATGAAGCGGTGATCGTGTTTAGAGGTGATCGTGAAAATTTCCGGATGTTGGATCCGATGTAGATCGTTAACATGTCCGAGGCCGACATCAACAAATTATATCGACACGACATTTTCTACGAAGACAAGGACGCGCATCAAGCTTTGCGATTCCAGCACGTCGCTTGCTTCTGCTACTACCGAGGAATTCATGCGGGCAGTTCGTGGTCCGAACAACACTGAAGATTAAAGATGTGAAGACCGAAGACGAGTAACAGACAAGGGGGAGTTTGTTGGTGCACCTTTTTGTGTCTGTAACTAGTCTTGTATTTATCGTTGTAATTTACGGTCTTTTAATGTTTATCGAGTATGTAATTCGCCGTCGACCAAGTCGGATATCCTCCTATCTACTTGTGTCCGACCCTTTTGTCTTGTTTTGATACGTAATGATATACGAACAATGCATGTTGCATGTAAGGGTATTTGTAACAACCCTCAGTAAATCCGACACCCTTATAATATTTCCGACACCTTAGTATATTGTAAAAAGTCCTAATATGTCTTATAATACACCCCGTATGTGAAAACCGAGCCTGAGATACGTTATAGCATTAAAAATAAAATATAAAATCTGATGTTTAAGTTGAGGCGGGCCGCGTAGGACCTCACCTCAAGCTCAGGCGGGCGGTATCAAGGCTGAACCTTGACTCCGGTGAAATTATAAGTTAAGGCGGGCCGCGTAAGTTCACCTTAACTTTTACGCGGGCCGTGTGAGATCATCAAACGCGGAGACACCAGAGGCCGACACGTGTCGACATCGTGGCGGACCTACAAGCTGACCCAGCTAAGCTATACGTTGACTGGATGTTGATGCGGGCCGCGTAAGGCCTTGCCTGCTCTTACGCGGGCCGCGAGAGGACGAGATATCAGCACTATATAAGAAGGCCATCGGGTTTCACTTTCCGTCGCTCACAATTTCATTCTCAATCTCACTTTCTGAATTAGAGGCATTATAGTCGGGTATTATACCCCTAATTAGTGAGGTTCTGCTCCGTTGTAAGTATTATAACCCGAGTTTCATAATAGTTACGCTGCCCGATTGATTTAGGGTTCCGTAACAACTCTTCGTGGTTCTGTCCGACGTAGTTGTTGGAAGGCCGTCTCGGGGAGGGTATCATTAATATTTTCAAAGGGTTATGATACTAACCAATGTACATTTGTATAAATTATAGATTATATCCAGGAAACCCTTACGCGAAGTCTGAGATAGCAATGTGAGTTTATCCTCTTTTTGTTAACCTTTTTGTAATGTTTTACAAAACTTAAATGTTTTACAATGTGATTAAGCGGTGATTGAGTCTTTGTAGTTCTTCAATTACTGCCGGTATGTTGGGGTTTTGTATACAAAATTTACTACCTTGGGAGTAGTAAGTCGGGGATGACAGGACCTTACCATTGGACAGAGTTAGCCAATGAGTAATATGACCCCACAAGTCAGGATTGACAGTACTGAATGAGTAATTGTGTAGAAATAAACAATGTGATCGCTCTCAATACTGTTTTAATGGATAAAATATTTCTTGATTAAACTGGGATTCACTCACCAGTATTTCCCGCTGACAAATGTTTTTAAAACATGTTTCAGGTAACAAAATGTGACAGCCAATTAGTAAAAAGCCAGCTGGAGAGCACTGAAGACTTGGGAAAAATGTGGCTATAAAAGTTACCTAAAAGATGATGTTTTAAATTCAATAAAATAGGGTTTATCCCTATGAATGTACACTACAAAAAAATTGCCATGCAGTGGCACACACAAAGTGCCACAAAACGCCCAAAAAAGTGCCACTAAATACACATATAGGAATGAGCGGCACACAAAAAAAGTGCCACTAGAAGCAGTGCCACTAAGGCCTTTTAGTGGCACTTTTTTGGGAGCCACTACAAACTTTTTAGATTTTTAGTGGCACTTTTTTATCTACCACTATTACTTTTAGTAGCACATAACTTTTGCCACAAAGCGCATCAAATCAATGTATATAGGCTTTCATATTAATTTTGCTTAAACAAAATCATTATATATTTACCATATATAATAAATTGTAAAATGTAGAAATCATAGTATCATCACTTCGATTCAAAGCTAGATCATATTTCATAAATATTCTAAAAATTTACAAACAAATGTCTAGTAATCATCTTATTAAATTTACATATCAAACATATAAAATACAAAACTAACAAATGCTTGAATAAAAACTCGAAACTTCAATACGGTCATGAACCTCTTTCACAATCCTGCAATAGTGTACTTATTACCGGCATTGGAATAGCATACAACGAGAACTCCCCAATAGTTAGTAAATTACATACTTTTTCCTCCTGGACAACTGCAAAGTAAATAATATTTATGAAAACGATAGTAAAATGACCCTTTATCAACATGTAAAAGTTATAACTTTTTCCAGGCGCTAAAATAGTTTACCTTTTCACATGTAACAACACATCGAGGAAGAAATCAAGATAATTTGAAGCCCTTTGGATGTTCCATTATGCATATGAGACACGATAAATTTCATTAAATGAAGCTTAGTTTGTACAAGGTAGACAACTCTTGTACATTTGGTCTCGATTGGATTGGATTGGATCTGAATTAAGATGATGTAATTCAGCCCCATTTTCTTACATGTGCATTAACAGTTAGCACATGGATAACTCAAGTTATGCCACCTTTAAGACTAAATGTCTAAATGGTATGTGATTAATAAATTTAAACTAAGAATTTCCCAGTCACGCGTTGCAGGGAATTCGTATGTGTGGATACAGTTATTTTAAGAAGTTACCGGTTATATCTTGTTCCTCATAATGCTTCGAAACCAAACACTTTTGCTAGTAAGAAACAACACCACATCCATATCGACTATATAATTAGATCATAAAACCATAAAAGAGAACACCAATATCAGTACCGATGTTATTCACTAAGGCATTGGGTTCAAATATCTTGTGAATCTGGATAAGTGAAACATGACAACAATTCTTACATGTTTGTCCACCAAGAGATAGTAGAGTTCATTTCTTTTGAAATTGAAAAGCTCACTTTTACTCTTCCTGCCAAAGGATTAAGATAACAGTTAATAAGCAACGATAAAGTGTAAACAATTAAACAATGTAGTTTATTTATATATATGCAGCCCCTTTACTATATTTCGACATATCAAACCTCTGAATATTTTGATTTTTTTTCCAATAGCTTCAAACACATGGTACAAAACCTAGGAACATGTTGATACAGTTCTAAAATTTTGGGTTTTTAAATGCAGGTCGGAGGATAATATTTAAAATTTTCAATTACAAGAAAGTGCATAGTAATGCGGGTACATTTGGCATAAATGTTGTTTCATGTGTGAGTCAATTGGCATGTGGTACCTGCACCACCGCTCAACCTCCGCTCCGCCGCTTGACCTTCGGCCGGCGTCACACTCATGTGTATTATGTGTTGCTACCGTCATTTTTTGGATCGATATGGGATTTGTGATCAAAGGCTGGTGGTGCACATAATAAAGGCCACTTACTGATTCAGGGGTATTTTGGTCTTTCTTGGTTGGGACGAGCTTGTGATTTTGCTACATTTGGATCTTGGTCGTTGTATTATGTACACGGATTGGGCTGAGAGCTGGCTCTGCATCAGAATGGTAGGATGACCTGCAGTGTTTGGTATAGGGGTGACATTAAATGTAATATGATACCTTAAGTAAAAATCGACGGAAAAGAGATTGAGCAAATACGAATAACGAAATGAGGATCAAACTTGAAATTGATAAGAGGGATATAATATAGCCGTTAATTTTAAATGTTGGAAAAATGTTTTGAAGGTGCGGTTGTTCATTGAACCGCAACATTAAAAAGATGCCATAGCACCAACAAATAAATTAATTCAAAGTTGATGAAAAATGATTTGGAGGTGCGGTTGTTTTATTGAACCGCATCATCAAAAATTGTCATAGCACCAACTAAAGACTTGTGTACTAGTGTAAAACCCAAAGTAATGACTAACAATTTGAAAAGGTTATACAAACACTATGCAACTGAAAGTACAGATGAAAATGGTAAATCAAACATCAAATCCGTCTCCTCTCTCACCTCTAAAATCCCAACTCTTCAAAACATAACACGGATGTACCTGCAAGCAATTCAGAACATCAACCATTTGAAGTATTGTTCGAAATAAAACAAATTGTTTGAAATTTAATGTTAGAAATTAAGTCCTGAAATTCATAAGACACAACTATAGATGAGAGAGTTCGAAAGTACTTGAGTGAAGGTCTTCGTTCTCCGATATGTATGGCGATCGCCGGTGACAGGAATTTGGAATGGCAACAACCGTTATGTTTTTCACTAGTGAAGCTCGGGATTCGATAATATTTTGGATGTAGAGGATGAGGACAGTAGGCGGGACAAGTAGATCTGGCAGAGATGATGATGACGTCTGGCTTGATACATTTACGCAAAACTGGCTTGATACATTTACGCAAAACACATGGTGGGCATTGCATGAAAAAACATCTTTTGTGACCAGATTGAAAACCAAATAAACTTTATAGTAGCTTCAAGTTATTTAAAAAAAATACATATAATAAACATTGAAGAACTTTATACCTCTCTTATTCTTAAAACTAAGGAGTCTTTTTACTACAAATAGATAACAACAAAAAGTTGCATAAAAAAAAAAAAGACTTGACTTGACTTACCTTGAGAAGTGAAGTCTAGACAATTAACATCATTGAACCACCTAGCTTCGAATCGATGATTAACAACTTTTTCCCTCGAATCTACTCAAAAATGAAAGTCCATAGGCTTTTTATGTTGTTCCTTGCTACTAATATAAAATCCATTCTTAAGCAGCTGTATATATCCTTAGAAAAGATAAGACATAAAACAATTTGGGGTCAAAATAACTATTAAACATAATAAATCATACATATAGATAATCAACTAATCATAATCAATTTACAAAAACCATAATATAATCATACGTTGATGCCTTGAGAAAGAACGAAATCGGGTATTGAGTCTCTACCAAGAAGATAACTGCTTGTAAGTTTGAGGTAACAGGAAACTGGGTATTGCTAGTGAGAGAACAGGGTGATTGACTTTGCAACAAGAGGCCGGATCTACTGGTTTGAGACTTTTAACCTTCTACAGCTCACAAACAAAGCAAGACTTGTAACAATCAAAAGAAAATATTAAATAAGAACTTATGTAAAGGGATAGAGCACACACCTGCAATAACATTAAGAAATCATCTTAAATATCATTGTGGTAGATGATAGGGGCAAATGAATTAACATAAACCCCCAAATCATAATAGTTTCCAACATCTGGTCCATTAATGTCCCCAAATCTCTTGTAGTTTTCCGATGATATAACATAAACCCACAAGTAAAACCCAGCAAACATGGTAAAACTATGGGCATTGAATTGACCTGATAATTACGCATTAGAAAAACTGAACCACATAAGTCGCAACCTCATAGACTTCTGATACTCAAAATAAATGCAAAAATTTTGAGACAACAATCCAGCCTGATTGTATCTAGATTTTTTAATGATTGTTTGTGTACAAAAACAAGCGAGCAAAAATTAGTGAGGGAAGGGGTAGTGTGAGAAGTGAAGAAGACACAAAGATGTTTTTTTAATGATACGATGTGTACAAGAATCCATATATTTAAGAAACTATTGTACATCCCAAACTCCATTCCCAGCCCAGCACTAATTTTAATTATCAACTCCATTTAGCCATGCCTAGTTGCAAAAATATAATAAATTATACCACAACTACAAAACACCGAGTTATTAAACCCTAGAATATGGATCAATCAAAGAACTTAAGCCAAATAAATTCAAACCCGAATCAAATTGCCAGGTAATCTTCATGTATAAACACTTTAAACTTATCAAAAAAACGTCAGTACAGGTCAATTAAAAATACATAAAATCAATAATAAACAAAAGACCTCGTGTACCTTCTTGCCGGAGATCACTTGTTTTAGTTTTCTGACCTTCAATCGAATTCGTAGGAATGGTTTTCATTTGGTGATACAAAAGACCAAATGAACATTTTGCCCAATTTGATTACAAAAAAATTAAACATGTATATTCAATTACCTGTTCACCAGAGACTGCTGCTCATTCGCCGACGACGTCAAATAGAATCACTTTCATTTTCCTTATTGTACCCACGCAACCCTAGATTTAGGCAATAAATGAATCAAAATTCGTTCAAAAACAAGAGATGGAGTTGCCCTAGTTTGTAGAGGGAAGTTTATTTGATGAATCATGATTTTGGAATGGGCAGTTGATTTTAGGGGAGGGGGAATCCTAATATGTTTGGGCGGAAAAGAATTTAGGGGAAATTTTATGGAGGGAAATAAGAAAATTTTAGATAAGTGTTTTAAAATTTCAATCTGTGTTAAAAATTAAAAGTTTAGTGATAGCGGTGTTAAGGGCATGTTTGGCTTAGCTTTTTAAAGGGGCTTATGACTTTTTGGAAAAGTCAGGATGTAGTGACTTTTTGGAAAAGTCAGGATGTAGTGACTTTTTGGAAAAATCACTTTTCCCCTCACATACACCTCATTGCCAAACAGACTTTTTAGAGCTTTTAACTTTTTAAAAAACCAATAAGTCAATAAGTTGTTTCAAAAATCTTAGCCAAACATGCCCTAAAAAGGTTGTGTTGGTAGGTTGATGAATTCAATTCGAACCTGAAAATAGTGTTAAATATAAGAGTATGAACACGACATGAATATTAGTTAGTTGACTCGAACAAGACGTGTTTATGACCCTATTTTTTATTTTTCTTTCGCATGCCAATATTTTAAATTGATATTTAATAAAAAAAATACAAATGTATATAAAACTATTATTTTTTTAATTATAAAATATTGTGTTGATTTTTTTATGTTATAATTCTGACATAAATATCCAATCGATATATTTTATAACATAAAACACATTGTTAAAAAATAAAATAAAGTATATATGGGTTAAACATATCAACCTACCACTTAGTCGGCTTAACACAAATCCAGCCTATTTAGCTAAATGGGGTCATGAGTTACACCGGTAAATAAGCAATGTATTAAAAATATTATTTGATTAATAACAATACTTGTATTACATTTGTGATTTAGTGACATAGAATTTAAAAGTAATAATTGAAATTGTGTGTCAAGCAAATATGGCATACATAAAGTACTATTGAGGATCTAAATTAGTGTCATAAAGGTTAAATGCCGCTAAAAGTGTGTGTCAAGCAATTATGGCATACAGAAAGTGCCACTAAACACTTAAATTAGTGTCACAAAAGTTAAATGCCACCAAAAGTATGTCCCAACCAATTATGGCATACATAAAGTGCCACTAAAACTTAAATTAGTGGCATAAAACATAAATGCCACAAAAAATGTGTGCCACTATATGGCATTTTTTTTGTAGTGGTATTGTAATAAGAAACTTGGGTTTTACCCATGTGATTATTAATATTAAATAAGGTGGTTTTACTCTGATAAACATTTCCTAACTACGGTCCTGATGTAATTTCTGCTGCAGGATTAAATAGCTGATACCACCCAAAATCTGAGCTCGCGTCCGCCCGTTCCCGGGACAGATAAGGGATCGGGGGTTGCGACAGGATGTGGTATCAGAGCCTAGCCACTGGTCTGAGCCAAAGAAGTGTTCTGCTGACTGTAGGTCCCGTAATCTGAGGATCGATAACGAACCAAATCACTTGTTTATAGCAAACACGGTTACACGTGCGGAATCCACGTAACTATGCCAAATCAAACACGTAAAACGATAACGACACGGTAATAATCAATGATACACACTCGATTGATTAACCGGGATGAGAATCGATTACAAACTGATACAAACACAGTTTAACAGAATTTTGACAGAGTTTCTTTATGTGTAAGCTCTCATCTACTTTCAACTGTGAAAGCAGATGTGTTTATATAGCCTCTGGGCCCAACAATCGACGAAACACAAAGTGTCACGGCGAAACAGAATATGGGCCAACCATTGGGCTTGAAGCAGCCCATTACACGACGAATCAAATGTGATTCGTCATGAATGTCGGCGAAACAGACATAATGGATATTGGTCTGTTTCGTCATGATGTGTTCGACGAAACAGACCTGTTTCGTCGAGGTCTGCTACTGTTGTGGTTGTTTCTTGAAACAGACAGCAACAACAGCAACATATAAACAACTTATAATGACCATTCTACCCTTTGTATGCAACATGCATTGTTCGAATAGCATTACATATTAAACGGAGACAAACAAGTCAGACACAAGTGGATAGGAGGATATCCGACTTGGTCGACATCAAATACATACTTGATAAACATTAAAGACCGTACAAAATACATCATTAAGTACAAGACTAGTTACAGACACTAAAAATGCATCAACAAACTCCCCCTTGTCTGTTACTCGTCTTCGGTCTTCTAATCTTCCATCTCAGTGTTGTTCGGACCACGAACTGCCCGAATGTATTCCCCTGTAGTAGCAAAAACACGCTACTCGCTGAAACTTCATAGCTTGACGAGCATCCAGATCTTCATAAAAAATATTGTGACGATATAGTCTGTTAAATATCAGCCTCGGACATGTTGACGATCCACATTGGATCCAACATCCGGTAATTTGCACGACCATCTCTAAACACAATCACGGCTTCATGTGTGTCCGAGTCGTAGCACCACAATGCCATATCTTCAAGAAAATCCTGCTGCATAGGCATCAATGGGATTTTATCTACGACCCTCGGAGGCTGGTACACAAGCTTGTATCTGCAAGTGTTGGTGTCCGGATCAAGAGTAAACTTGATCGGTTGATAGACAGGAAATTGTGGCTTGTATGATTCATCCTTCCAGCCCGTCTTCTTGTTTACTTTAACCAGTCGCTCAAATAAAGTAGCGCCATCGTATTTTGACCGATTGATAAGCTCAAGCCTTGTCAATGCAGCAACATCATAAAATGGCAAGGAAAGAATGCTCAGCAGTGAATTGAAATACAGAATTCCGTATTCACGTTTGATAGCAATGCAGTGTATATCTTTAACAAACATCCAGCATAGAATCCTTCCACTTGGCTTTGCCTTTTCAAATTGCAAGTAGTCTACTTGAGCTTTTTCAGGCACAGGCTTGGAGACTTTAGATAGAAACTGTTTTCTCCATTCAGAAAATGCGTCTGTGCCTTTTTCAGACGAATTCCGATTCTTTAAGTGCTCGTCTATGTCATCAATATTCTCCTTCATCCAATCTTCATCAAACGAAGAAAATTCAGTACCATCTGTTCGAACATACGTTGATTTTGATGTTTCACCTTCAAACACAATCTCATCAATATCTTCAACATTTGTTGTATCAGTCTCAGTCGACATTTTATCTATCTCAGCATCATCAATT
>JARYGA010015092.1:0-15438 GCA_030545235.1 Helianthus tuberosus
CTGATATACCATAATTCTCAACAGCATTGGTAATATTAAAGTCTGTTACTCGAATAACGAAAGCACACTTCATGTTAACCAATGTGTCAAACTCAACAGGATATGATCTGGGCACTTCATTGGTATTAAGTATCTATATTGAAAAAATGTGATGTTTAGTAAGGATCATATATGAAAAAAATAATTAAAGTAAATCAGACAGAAGTATTATATTTACATCGTCCTGAATTTGTATAAGTTCCTTTGCAGTTTTACCAACAAACTTCAACGCCTCATGATCAAACATTGTAAGTGTCACCGTACTAGTTGAATCTTGAACTCGAATTGGTATTTTAAACCTTAAAAGCGTATTTATATAATTAATAAGAAAAACAAAAACCATGTTGATTACAAAATCAGAAGTATGAATAAAAGTTATTTACCTCGACATTGGGAAAACATCTTTTCCTTGACAATCCTTGTTGGAACATTGGTATACCTTCTCATCTTTAACATCACTTGTACCATCTTCCTTATCGTAAGTTTCAAACTTTTGCTCAACTTTGGATTTGCAATAGTTACATCCATCATAATACCACATCTTATCAGAAACAATTGCTACAATAGTTCCCACAATAACAACTTTTTTTGGCTGTTTTAATAGTAAAATATATGAAAGAGAATTAAGATTCTGATAGTAGTTAAAAAGTAAAATATCAATTGTTTGAAATAACCTGTATGATTGAACCAAGATAAGCAATTGGTGAGAAAACATCATTTTTCATAAATTCATCTTCAATAGAACATAAAACATACGACCCAACATGGCTACTTGACTCGGATGAAGCAGAAAGTTTTGCAATAAACCTAATCAAAATAAATTTCAGAAACATTAATGTTAAATAAAAAAAGAATATAAATAGATATTTAGTTGATACAATGAGAAAATTTAAATTAGTTAATTTTACTCACTTTTCCTTGAATGTCAATATCTGATCAAAATTGTCGTTAATGAAAAGTCGTGTACCATCAAAATTATTAGATATCCCCCATTTACCTGTTATTAAGAAACATATTAAAAAATAACATTTATATATATTGTTAAAATTAAATTTAAGACTTAATAAGATACCTTTGTAGGTTTTAACTGCACCAAAATGAACAGCAATGACAACATGGGCTTCACGATCTTGACTAAGCATGTACGAACACATGTCTTTCGCATAATCATCCCAAAGAGTTAAATCAACCTCAACATCTCTAAAAACAATAGACCAAATATATATTAAAAAAATAAAACCTTTTTTCCTTTATAAAATATAAAGGAAATAAATATAGGCAATATATAAAGTATAAAAATGAAAATTGTATTACTCGAGATCTTGAAGTTTAAGATTGAGGCGTTTTCCTTTAGTACCATCTTTTTTGTTAGTGTCCTCAATCTTATAGCAAACAACAACGTAACCGATGAAATCTAATAATAAAAAATGTAATATGTTAGTATAAAGTGAACACAATATATTAATGTAAATGTCAAACAAATGTTGTAATACAGATATTTTGAAAGAATTTACAATAATACCTATTGTTGTACCCTCCTTGTATCTCTGTGACACAACATCCTTGAAATCAACAAAATCAAAAACAAACTGTGGCCCATCCCATTTACTACACTTTTCGACAAATGTTTGGTAATAAAAAGATAGCTTCTGATTGTTAGGAACAATTTTGAAAGATGCAGTGTTCGCAGCAAGAGATGGCCTTTTGATTATAAGGCATTCATCAACATTAAGATGTCTCTCAAATTTTGAAAAGAGCCTATGTAAGCAAGAAGCTTGAATCTTGGTACCCTGTACATAAAGAAAATATAAAATATAAAAAAATGATAATCTGAACTTTAAATCATAAAAAAAAATCAAACATTCATAAATAATTAGTTAACTAATTTACCATCTCATCCATAAGTATCATATCGATACGATAGGTCTCTCTTTCGTTACCTTTCATCTTCTTTCGCCACAAACTAATAATCTTCACTTTGATAGTGAAGTTTATACTGAGCGCGTTAATATCATTAAGAAAAGTAATTTCACCTTGTTGTTCCATAGAATACCTCTGAAACAGTTATTCAAGGAAAAGAAAAGTTATTAATTGGATACAATTTATGAATGAAGAACAATTTAACATGAATTTATATGAAAACTTGTAACAATATATTGTTAGAAACAATATTTGCGAAAAAAAAATTAAGTATGTAAACATTGGATGAGTAAGGAAAGTGTATGTCGGACTAAAATAAATTAACATGAATACATTTAAAAAAATATTATAATGCTATAAATATATATTTATAAAATAATGGAAATACAAAAATATTCATTGTATTAAAAACAACATGAGGAGTGAAACTTGCCTGCATAACAAAAGAAAAATATCTAACATCTAAAATAACTTCTATATGATATTGGATTATATATGGAATTACTTTAAACATATTTTGAAAATATGAATCTGTTGCTGAGACAACATAAATTAATAAAAAATTAAAAGATCATATTTTGTCAATTTTGTCTATAAATATGTATAAGTTTCCAAAAAAACGTCAACAAAGTAAGTTACTAAAAATTAAAGATATGAAATTAGAAAATAAGTTAAACAAAAAATGAATAGATAAAGTGATTGGTTAATCTGAACTGTACATTTTATCAAAATATAATACCCTAAATATAATATGTTTTAAAATCAATAACATATTGAGTTGGGACTGATATATTTTAATGTTTTTAAGATATTATAAGTTCCTATTGGTATAAAATTAATAAATTTTGAGGTTAGGGTGTTTGTGTTGGATGTGTGGATATTAAAACAGTAATATAATTCCTTGTGCAAAGATAATAAAAAAAATATCAATAAAGTTAGTACCAAACATTAGGTAATAATTTATAACATAAAACGGGTTGCTAACTTTCTTACAAAATAGACATGTTTAACTACTAATTGTCCAAAGAAAAACATAACTAACATCAGACTTGCAAAACATTGTCAACCGACTATTAAGTAATAACCAACAGTTTGCCAAAACATCTAAAAACCGAACTAACGACCACAAATGCAAACAGTCACGCACGGCCTCTTTTCTTTGTAGTCTTGTGAACAACTTTGGTCAAAATCAAAAGCTGAGAAGACTTCACATATTTAAAGAAAAGAGTAGCGCCAATGTGGATTTGATTTGATTTCAAGAAAGCCGACCACTTGGAAAAACCATACCTGTAACCATTACCATTCTCTTCCGCTACCGTTTTGATGTTTGTTACCTCACATCTAAGGTTTTTTATCGAAACCTCTCGCAGGTTGTGAACAGAAAGAGACAAATCATCGGAAACAGCAGACGGTAAACGCTGAACACATAAAAAAAATTGTCAAATTAATCTATAACATACAATTATTACTTTATTGTGAAATACATAAAACTTAATAATATGAAAACACATACCAATCGGTTTTCTGCGACTTTAGTGAATTCAATGAATGAATCTGTTTTCGTCCTTTTCAAATTAGAACGTTTACGGCAAACATATGAGGTTTCAGCGGCCGTGATCTTATCAACAACAACAGATTCATTTTTGTTTCTATACTTTGAACGGGTACGATGAGCAATTACAGAGTCATCGGACACAATCATAACGGTCTTACATTTCCGAGTGGCCTAATAAGTTCAAATAAATAATAATTACTTTCTCTTTTAAGATAAAACTTTTAAAGTAAAAAATGTATATATGATACTATACCTTTCTCTTTCTCGGCAAAACAGTTTGACCAACATCAACTGTATTTTTCGGAATGGCCTAAAAAAGGTAAATAAATACATAAGTAACTACCTTATTGGAAAAAATAGACTTTCAGCATAACTCACATCAGAAACAACTGTGGAGCACAGAGTCGGTTGAGAAAAAATAACATTCTTTGGTATCAAAAAGTTGTTGAGATCCGTTTGACACTTGCTTTTGTCCTGAAGAAAGGAAAACATATTTCTAAAAATAATGTAAACAAATACATTTAAATTAAGAAAAATAGAATTAAGTAACACGAATAGAACCTTTACACTTAGATTTTCATCAACAACAACAATAGTTTTCGCCTTCGGATCATCCTACGAAAGATAGAACATTAACCTTTGAAAATGAATAAATAAAGGCAAAATATTTGAAAAAATTAAAAGTTGATATCATTTGTTAAATAAACACAAACCTTCATAGTTGAATCTTCATCACAAAAAAAACTTGATTTGCCTTGCCCTTCAGATTTTCTATCCCAGTCATCTTTGAACTACGTATCACAAAAATATTTGTTTAACAATATAGTACCAATTATTATTAAAAAAAAAAAATAAACATGTGAAAAAATTACCTTGTTCTTAAGGTCTTCCATTTCAAGTAGAGATGAGAAAAAGTTATCAAACTTGGAATCATCAATATCCTATAGAATTAAGAATGAAGAAAATAAATGTAAAAATACAAAAAAAAAATATATTTATAAAAACAGTTAATTAATTTGATTCTAATATAGATAATTACTTTGAACAGAGATTCAAAACTTGCCGAATGAAATTTGTCATCTTCACTTTCCACAACAACACCTTCTTCAATGTCAGTTCCAGCACCAATACACTTCTCCTTATGATCGGACTAAAAAGAAAATCAGAAATAACAATGTGTTAAATACAATATCAACTTGTAAGCTCGCGTTGATAATTAAAAAATAGTTTAGATTTATAATTCTAACCGCAGTAACAAATTCATCACAATCATCACCATAGATTGAGTCATCCAAAACAACTAACTCAACCCTGTTGTTCTGAATTTGAGTACCGGTTTGATGATTAAAGACTGAAAGTTCAAAAATTTTATTTCCATGCAGTGAGAAGATAAAGGTAGATCTCCTGTCTAAGGCAAGTTCGTTTATCATCTCAGAACATCCGTGAGTAAAAACACAGCTGTCAGTTAATCCGTCCATGTTAACGTTCCAAAATCTATCTCCTAAATACAGAGTTGATTGACCACCTTTGAAATTTTTACCATAAAATTGCCTCCAAAATTCATCAGCCATTACCTGCATAGGATGTAATAATTAGTAATAAGAATTAATTTAGATACCAATATACAGACATAAAACATTATTCATCATATTTATATTATAAGATAGTACTTACAATAACATCGTCGTGAGGATTGATCTTGGATATGAAACAGTTTTTATGAACACATGATTTAAACACCATTAGAAAGAATAATGATGGTCCATATGACTGAAACATAAGGTAGTCATCTTTTATTACACAACTATCCCGAACAACTTTGGGGAATCCATCAGCAAGAACAGGGCCCACATCAGTTTTTTTCACTCTTACAAACCATAAATTGTTACCATCAACAATCTTAACTGAATCTTTGTAAGGTGGTTGGTCTCCCCAAATCATTGACGCAAAGTCATTAGGTATTTGCTACGAGTTTAAAAAAAAAATACAAATGTCAGCTTACATAAAATATGAATAGAAAACATTAGAATACAAATAAACGTACCAAAAATATTGGGAAATCTTCATCTATAAGCTTTAAAAATGAAGGACTATTGTGCAAGGGGTCAATACCTGAAATTAATATACGAAGGTTTTTTAAAAAATAAAACGGCAATGTATTTAAAACAAAACAATGAATATTACCAACAATAATAAGTAAACGTTTTCAACAAAATTTAAAAACATTTTATTTTTATAAACACATTCAATATTTGAAAAAAAAATTAAAACAGAATGAAAAAATAAACAAATACATACAAAATCTTTTCAAAACATTGGATTCGGCTAATGCAAAATAATCTAAAACAACAAAAAACTCAAAAAAATAAAGAAAATACATCAAAAGAATCTTAACAAAACGTATGATCATCAACATTAAAAAGTTAGATCTGCCGAAATGGTTTTGCCCAAAAAGAAAAAATAAGATCTGATAACCTAAAAACAGTAAATTTACCTATGATTGTTGAAAGATTCGTCATCTAAAAGGATGACCGGCTATAGAATTTTCTGGAATTATCTATAAATAAATAACAACAAAAAAACATTATCGTCGGCCAAAAGGGTTTTGCATAAAACAAAATTGATATAAGATCTATAAACATATAAACACAACATTTACCTTGGATTATTGAAAGATTCGTCACTTAAAAGGATTATCGTCTTCAGTATTTTGATGATCGGATTTAGGGTTTGTAAGCATCAAGAACGAACAAAAAAACAACAAAAAACATAAAATTAATCAAAAATTCACATTAAACATTAACAATAACTAAGAATCAAATTTCCATTACATACCTGCAAATTATGTGGAACGATCTACAAAAAAATAACAAAAAAAATTGTTGACATCTGCCGATGGGATTTTTGAAGAAAAAAAACTGTATATGTGATATAATAACATAAATAAAGAGTATTTAAGTTTGATCAAGTAGATTTACCGATGATTTTTGAAAAGATTCAGCACCTAAGATGTTTATCGGATATGGATTTTTGAAGAGAGATAACAGTTGGCAAGGAAGGAGTACAAAGAAAGGTTAGGGTTCAATGATTGATAAGAAACATTATATAGGATCCATATTTTAGTTGGGTTAGTTCGCGAAAACATATATCCGACCCAATAAGCTTCGGATCCCGCGTGGAATTGAAGAATGTGGTTTGTGTATTCTCAATATTGGTTTGTGTAAGAAGAATTAGACATTTTCCCTCCCAAAATGAAGGTTAACTAAACAAATGGTTGCCACATCATCAAATTGGCTTCACCATTAAAGGACAAATAGCCCAATCATCTCATTTATTATATTATATTATTAGATTAGTGTTAATCTAGTCATGTTAAACTTAAAAGTTTGATTTAAACATATGAATGTTTAAATCCACATCAAATTATGATTATTATGCACTTAAGTGATTTTGAAAGATTAAACTAGAATTTCATAGTGCAGGTCTTTGATAGATTAAGAACCAAGAATAATCATGTGACAAGGGTTTTAAAAACATTTAAAGTAAGCAAGTTTATGGTATTTTATTTTAGAAAGTGTAGTATAAAAAGGTCTAGAGAATTTTTACAAAAATATGGGAATTTTTAAGAGTGGAAAAACTAATAGAATCAAGTTTACATAAAAGATGAACTTGAAAAATTGTTATTTTTAAAGTCTTGGAAAATATATACAAATAATATGCTCATGAGAATTTGAAGGTGAAAGTATGTGACTTTTGCTTGTAAAATGATTTTTGGAGAAACTTGATGAATTAATGGTGATTTGCAAATTGATTTGGGGATTTAAACGCGTTTTGAAAACGTGGGAAACGTCGTAGTTTAGGGGAAACTATGGCGAATTTTTCTAAAAATCTAATCGCTATTAAAAATGGGGTTAAAGGGTGATTAACAAAGTTAAACGCGATTAGTGTTCCTAAACGTCATTATGGAAGCGTTGATGAAAATGGTTAAGTCTCAAATATTCAAGAGTTCTTATGAAATTGAAAATATATTTTTTACAAAAATAAATGGGTAAAAATAATAGCCATGTAAAAGTATAATTTTTGGCAAAAAATTTATATATTTTGAAAACTCATCAAGTATATGCATTATGTGCTATGTGTATGTACATAGATACCTTCTGGGTGATCAAAACAATACACTCATAATTACAAGAAAGGCTTGTATGTAACAAGTATAAAAAGGCATAAAAAATACATATACATGTTTCCTACATGTTCCAATGAAATGCTATTAAACAGACGAATAAACGAAATGGTCGAAACAGTAATACATAACACTCGACGACGACAATTGGGCGTATCGACATCGCGAGGAAAATTATTGCGATGTCGAGTCTAAAAATAACACATTTTTAGACACTTAACGAACACAAATCTATGAGGCCGATAACAAGAATCCGGAAAGTCAAAAACTATAAAAATTACCAAGTATTTTCATATGAAAAATGAACATTTTAAAAGTTTACATACATGGTAAATTTTTGAGTAAAATGCAAGATTATTTCAAATGGGCTCACAAAAATTAGATTTGGGCCAAGGCCTAATGACAAAACATTTTAGGCAGACCCAAATTACTAAAATACATGGGCTAGAGCCCAATGATAAATTATTTGGGGTAGGCCCAAATTACTAAAGTACATGGGCCAATGCCCAATGACAAGAAAACATGGGCTCGGCCGAATGACATAAAAGACATGGGCTCGACCCAATAACATTAAAACATGGGTTAGGCCCAATAACATAGATGGCATGGGCTCGGGTTGTGCGTTAATGCGACGTGAGAAAGTCATCGCGTGCGCGTCACGACAGTTAAAAATCCATGAAAAGAATTATACCACTCATGACCTAGAGTTGGGCGCAGTGGTATTTCCTTTAGAGATTTGGTGTCACTATCTTCATGGTACTAAGTGTACCATATACACCGATCATAAGAGTCTTCAACATATATTCAATCAAAATGAATTAAACATGCCCCAACGTCGTTGGGCAGAACTGTTGAATGACTATGACTGTGAAATCAAGTACCCTCCAGACAAAGCAAACGGTGTGGCTGATGCTTTAAGTCGGAAGGAACGAGTCAAAACATTATATTCAATCAAAAGGAATTAAACATGCCCCAACGTCATTGGGCGGAACTGTTGAATGACTATGACTGTGAAATCAAGTACCCTCCAGACAAAGCAAACGGTGTGGCTGATGCTTTAAGTCGGAAGGAACGAGTCAAAACATTATGGGTACGAGCTTTAGAAATGATAACTCAGATGAACTTTACGGTTCGAGTGCACGATGCACAACAAGAAACTCTAAATTCGGAAAACATTCGAGCAGAATCCTTACGAGGATTAGAAAATCAAATGGAAACAAACAAAGAAGGCACTTTATATTTCATGGGAAGGATCTGGATTCCTTACTTAGGTGGTCTGTGAGACTTGGTGCTGGATAAAACACCCAAGACAAAATATTCAATACATCCAGGATCCAGATAAAATGTATCAAGACTTAAAAGAACACTATTGGTGGCCTAATCTCAAGGGAGATATTGCGACCTATGCAGGGAAATGCCTAACTTGTGCAAAGGTCAAGGCCGAATACCAAAAGCCGCCTGGCTTATTACAGCAACCCGAGATTCCCGTTTGGAAATGGGAACAGATATCAATGGATTTCATCACAAAACTACCACAGACCTCACGAGGTCATGACATGATTTGGGTTATCGTTGGTCGATTAACCAAGTCAGCTCACTTCTTACCGATTCGCGAGAAAGACAGTACCGAGGAGTTAGCTAAACTCTACCTTATAGAGATTGTGGCACGTCATGGAGTGCATGTTTCAATAATCTCTGACCGAGATGGTCGCCTTGTGTCAAGGAATTGACAATCAATTCAAGCATCGTTTAGATCTCGTTGGATCTAAGCACAACATTTCATCCGCAAACCGATGGACAAAGCGAACGAACCATCCAAACGTTGGAGGACATGTTTCGTGCCTGTGTGATGGATTTGGACAGAAATTAGGATACTCATTTACCTTTGGTAGAGTTCTCATATAATAACAGTTATCACACAAACATTTAAGCCGCCCCCATTCGAAGCACTATTCGGACGAAAGTGCCGATCACCGTTGTGTTGGGCGGAAGTCGAAGATAAACAACTCATTGGCCCCGAACTAGTCCAAGAGACTACTGATTAGATATCAAAGATACGAGACCGTATCAAAGTGGCTCATGACAGAAAAAAGAGCTACGCGGACGGAAGACGTAAACCATTATCCTTCAAGGTCGGAGACAAAGTTTTACTGAAAATCTCGCCTTGGAAAGGCGTAGCTAGATTCGGGAAACGCGGAAAACTAAACACGGAAACTGGGATACTCATTTACCTTTGGTAGAGTTCTCATATAATAACAGTTATCACACAAACATTTAAGCCGCCCCTATTCGAAGCACTGTTCAGACGAAAGTGCCGATCACCGTTGTGTTGGGCGGAAGTCGGAGATAAATAACTCATTGGCCTTTTGAAATTCCGGCAAAGGTTGGTACTGTTGCTTACAAGCAAAAGTTGCCAGAAGAACTCAATAACATACACGACACATTTCACGTGTCGAATCTCAAAGAAAAGTCCAACCAACGAAAACAGTTATCATCCCAGCGGATGATATTCACGTAGAAGACAAACTCCAGTTTACTAAAGGACCCGTTGTGGTTATGGACTGGAAAGTCCATAAGACAAGGAGAAGTCGTATTAAACTAGTAAGGTCCACCGGAACTCACGTCACGGACGCGAGTATATATGGGAACATGAAGGTCAGATCAAGACAAAGTACTCCCACCTGTTCGAGAAAAACTCCTTTAAAGGATAACTCAACGTGAATTTCGGGACGGAATTCTTTTTAACAGGGGGAGAATGTTACAAAGGGCAAATAATCGTTCATTTCGTACAATCTAATCACTATTTTTAGTATAAAATCTCATGCATTTAGCGTAATTTAATTACGCAACTGTGTCGTATATTAGATAACAGTGTTAGGACAAGAAAACAATGCTAAAACATATGTTGGTTTTCGTCATATTGCGAAACCAATCAAACAATGTCCTAAAAGTGTTGGTAGAAAGTGATGCGCGCACTATTCACGGTTACACTAACACACAAACAACATGACTGAGTCCATACACACAAGAAAACACTAATGAGAAAACATATCTTGCAAAAATCTAGAACTTTCCGGTACAACGCCCAAATCACTAAAACGTCTGTTTCGCTAAAATATGACAATTTTAACTAGTCCGAAACTATAATTAAGCATTTCTGGAACACCGGAATTATGAAAAATGAAGACAAAGACATGAAAACAATATGAGGATATTAATAGGGTGTCCGAAACATAAGCTTTCGGTGCTGCGTCGCAACCCCCACAACTTGTCCGTTTTTGAACCGACGAGCTAGAAAATAATATTTTCGACGTCAAAACAACTAAACGAAAGACATTGTGAACTAGTGAAGCCTATTTTTTGGACTCGGAATCACTTCATGCATCTCTTGACAGTGAGATAACAACTTGCGATGAAGTTTCGTCGGTACGACGCAAAAGTGCCGTAAACTAGCCGACTACCAAACGAAAAGCCTCTAAAGCATCAAAATGCAATATCTACTAGTTTAGTGAACTAGTTAAGGTCGATTAACAATCCGAATCCTTAATTACACCTTAATGGTGTAATTAAACCCCTAATCACCGTACTTTGGTTAATGACCAAAATATCTATATTTTTAACAATTTTTATAAAAAAAATTATATGATACCCCCTGGTCAATTCGGTCAACAAGTGGGTCCCACCCACTTTACCTTGTTTGAAATTTAAAAGATATGGAGTATGGATTGTGGCATGGTTGTTGTTGAAATTAAAGCCTACACCATCATTTCACCATAACTTGAAGACTACCATTTCTATCATTTATTATCACAAGAAAATTAAAAGCAAAACCCCATTCTTGTCTTCCCATTCTCGGCCAAACAAGGAACCCCACAAACCCACCATAAAACTTCATTAATCACCATTAAACCCCATAAATTACTCACTTTCAAAGCACTTTAATGTCATTAATGCATGGATTAAGCATGGAGAAACATTAGGGAGTTCTTTGGAGCCTTAATAACTTCTTAATCACCTTGTACAAAGTTGTAAGCTTTTTCTAACCATATTTAAGCTTCTTATTATGTGTAGATTTAAGAAGTACAAGTTGATTATCTTGAAGATTAAGAAAAACATAATCAAAAACCCTAATCTCAAACTAAATAATCTAATAATCATGATTATTTGTGTGATTATTTGTTTAGATTAGTGTAGTTAGTTGATGTAATCTTGATGATTATGTTAATTTTGTAGAGATTAGTGGTTTAAAGTTTACATTTATGATGATCTTGTGATTAACTTTATGTAGTATTTTCGATTAGTGTTAATCAAGTCATGTTAAACTTAAAAATTTGATTTAAACATACGAATGTTTAAATCACACAAGATCATCAACTTCAAAGATTATGAGCATTTGTATGTAAACTTGATTAAGTGATTCTTGAAAGATTAAACCAAGAATAATCATGTGACAAGGCTTTTAAAAACACTAATGAACTTGATTTTTAACACAAAGCAAGTTTATGGTATTTTATTTTAGAAAGTGTAGTATAAAAAGGTCTAGAGAATTTTTACAAAAATATGGGAATTTTTAAGAGTGGAAAAACTAATAGAATCAAGTTTACATAAAAGATGTACTTGAAAAATTGTTATTTTTAAAGTCTTGGAAAATATATACAAATAATATGCTCACGAGAATTTGAAGGTGAAAGTATGTGATTTTTGCTTGTAAAATGATTTTTGGAGAAACTTGATGAATTAATGGTGATTTGGAAATTGATTTGGGGATTTAAACGCGTTTTGAAAACGTGGGAAACGTCGTAGTTTAGGGGAAACTATGGCGATTTTTTTCTAAAAATCTAATCGCGATTAAAAATGGTGTTAAAGGGTGATTAACAAAGTTAAACGCGATTAGTGTTCCTAAACGTCATTATGGAAGCTTTGATGAAAATGGTTAAGTCTCAAATATTCAAGAGTTCTTATGAAGTTGAAAATATATTTTTACAAAAAATAAATGGGTAAAAATAATAACCATGTAAAAGTATAATTTTTGGCAAAAAAAATTATATATTTTGAAAACTCATCAAGTATATGCATTATGTGCTATGTGTATGTACATAGATACCTTTAGGGTGATCAAAATAATACACTCATAATTACAAGAAAGACTTGTACGTAACAAGTATAAAAAGACCCCAAAAATACATATACATGTTTTCTACATGTTCCAATGAAATGCTATTAAACGGACGAATAAACGAAATGGTCGAAACAGTAATACATAACACTCGACGACGACAACTGGGCGTATCGACATCGCGAGGAAAATTACTGCGATGTCGAGTCTAAAAATAACACATTTTTAGACACTTAACGAACAAAAATCTATGAGGCCGATAACAAGAATCCGGAAAGTCAAAAACTATAAAAATTACCAAGTATTTTCATATGAAAAATGAACATTTTAAAAGTTTACATACTTGGTAAATTTTTGAGTAAAATGCAAGATTATTTCAAATGGGCTCACAAAAATTAGATTTGGGCCAAGGCCAAATGACAAAACATTTTGGGCAGACCCAAATTACTAAAGTACATGGGCCCAAATTACTAAAGTACATGGGCCAATGCCCAATGACAAGAAAACATGGGCTCGGCCCAATGACATAAAAGACATGGGCTCGACCCAATAACATTAAAACATGGGTTAGGCCCAATAACATAGATGACATGGGCTCGGCCCAATGACATGGGCTCGGGTTGTGCGTTAATGCGACGTGAGAAAGTCATCTCGTGCGCGTCACGACAGTTAAAAATCCAAGAAAAGAATTATACCACTCACGACCTAGAGTTGGGCGCAGTGGTCTTTGCTTTAAAGATTTGGCGTCACTATCTTCATGGTACTAAGTGTACCATATACACCGATCATAAGAGTCTTTAACAAATATTCAATCAAAAGGAATTAAACATGCCCCAACGTCGTTCGGCAGAACTGTTGAATGACTATGACTGTGAAATCAAGTACCCTCCAGACAAAGCAAACGGTGTGGCTGATGCTTTAAGTCGGAAGGAACGAGTCAAAACATTATATTCAATCAAAAGGAATTAAACATGCCCCAACGTCGTTGGTCGGAACTGTTGAATGACTATGACTATGAAATCAAGTACCCTCCAGACAAAGCAAACGGTGTGGCTGATGCTTTAAGTCGGAAGGAACGAGTCAAAACATTATGGGTATGAGCTTTAGAAATGACCACTCAGATGAACTTTACGGTTCGAGTGCACGATGCACAACAAGAAACTCTAAATCCGGAAAACATTCGAGCAGAATCCTTACGAGGATTAGAAAATCAAATGGAAACAAACAAAGATGGCACTTTATATTTCATGGGAAGGATCTGGATTCCTTACTTAGGCGGTCTATGAGACTTGGTGCTGGATAAAACACCCAAGCCAAAATATTCAATACATCCAGGATCCAGATAAAATGTATCAAGACTTAAAAGAACACTATTGGTGGCCTAATCTCAAGGGAGATATTGTGACCTATGCTGGGAAATGCCTAACTTGTGCAAAGGTCAAGGCCGAATACCAAAATTCGTCTGGCTTATTACAGCAACCCGAGATTCCCGTTTGGAAATGGGAACAGATATCAATGGATTTCATCACAAAACTACCACAGACCTCACGAGGTCATGACATGATTTGGGTTATCGTTGGTCGATTAACCAAGTCAGCTCACTTTTTACCGATTCGCGAGAAAGACAGTACCAAGGAGTTAGCTGAACTCTACCTTATAGAGATTATGGCACGTCATGGAGTGCATGTTTCAATAATCTCTGACCGAGATGGTCGCCTTGTGTCAAGGAATTGACAATCAATTCAAGCATCATTTAGATCTCGTTGGATCTAAGCACAACATTTCATCCGCAAATCGATGGACAAAGCGAACGAACCATCCAAACGTTGGAGGACATGTTTCGTGCCTGTGTGATGGATTTGGGCAGAAACTAGGATACTCATTTACCTTTGGTAGAGTTCTCATATAATAACAGTTATCACACAAAAATTTAAGCTGCCCCCATTCGAAGCACTATTTGGACGAAAGTGCCGATCACCGTTGTGTTAGGCGAAAGTCGGAGATAAACAACTCATTGGCCCTGAACTAGTCCAAGAGACTACAGATAAGATATAAAAGATACGAGACCGTAGCAAAGTGGCTCGTGACAGACAAAAGAGCTACACGGACGGAAGACGTAAACCAATATCCTTCGAGGTCGGAGATAAAGTTTTACTGAAAATTTCGCCTTGGAAAGGCGTAGCTAGATTCGGGAAATGCGGAAAACTAAACGTGGAAACTGGGATACTCATTTACCTTTGTAGAGTTCTCATATAATAACAGTTATCACACAAACATTTAAGCCGCCCCCATTCGAAGCACTATTAGGACGAAAGTGCCGATCACCGTTGTGTTGGGCGGAAGTCGGAGATAAACAACTCATTGGCCTTTTGAAATTCTGGCAAAGGTTGGTACTGTTGCTTACAAGAAAAAGTTGCCAGAAGAACTCAATAACATACACGACACATTTCACGTGTCGAATCTCAAAGAAAAGTCCAACCAACGAAAACAGTTATCATCCCAGCGGATGAAATTCATGTAGAAGACAAACTCTAGTTTACTAAAAGACCCGTTGTGGTTATGGACTGGAAAGTCCATAAGACAAGGAGAAGTCGTATTAAACTAGTAAGGTCTGCTGGAACTCAC
>JARYGA010015093.1:0-43170 GCA_030545235.1 Helianthus tuberosus
AGAGGTCATTGTGTGAAACACGAAGTGCTGCCGGATTTGTATCAGAAAACGTTGTATAAGCACAAATATCAATCAGTAAAGAAAGATTAAAAGGATAATAGCTGTTATGACTTTGTTTACGTTGATTCCGTCTTCGTAATCGAAGATGAACTGCCTTAACTGACGGTTAACGGTCGTAGAACGGTCCAACAAGTGGTATCAGAGCTCAGGACGAGGAGTTCATACCATAGCAGCGGATTCTCTTCTTTCTACTCATTTCTTTTTATATTTTTCAGATCTGAACAAGTTCCAACGGTCGAAATGATCTGATTTTCGAGTATCTTGTGTAAAACTGAGTTTTAACAAAGCCTACAAAGATTCGGACTAAAAATCAGATTAAAACTTGTTAAAAATGACCTAAAACAGGATTTCGCTTGAAAAGTATTCGAAATTAGTAGTTGATTTCGCTTCAAAATAAACAATTTTGGCTTGATTTCGCTTGAAAATTGTTGAAACGAAATTGATTATCTGTCGATTTTGCTTGAATCAGATCTGGTTTCGGATTTCGCTTGATATTAGTTGAAGCGAAATTGTGTTGTGGTTTTCGCTTGAACTGAACTAGTCTTAGGTGGTGTTTGTTTTTTGGAAGAAGAGCTTCCTGGCCTCTTCTGTCTGCACCGTGCAGACGCGGGAAGAGGTTTAGCCTCAGAAGAGTGTTTGTTTTTTTTTTTTCGTGAAGTGCTTTTTACCTCTCCCCAACCTCTTCTTGGGGAAGTGATGAGAGGTAAGCTTCTCCAAGCAGAGGTTTACCTCTTCTTGGCACCACCTTCACCTCCGACACTGCTCCGCCACCACCTCCACCTCCGACACTGCTCTGCCACTGCTCCGCCACCACCTCCACCTCCGCCACTGCTCCGCCACTGCTCCGCCCTGCTCCGACCCCAAATCGAACCCCCAAATCATCAAATCGAACCCCAAATCATCAAATCGAACCCCCAAATCATCAAATCGAACCCCAAATCATCATCATCAACAACATCACAAACAAAACCCCCAAATCGAAAACCCTAAATCGATTCGTTGCAGGCTCCGGCCAGGTGTGAAGGCGGAGGTGATGATGGCGGTGGTGATGATGGCGGTGGCTAGAGAGAGAGTAGAGAGAGAGTGGAGGTGATGATGGCGGTGGTGCTGATTGCGGAGGTGATGATGGCGGTGGTGCTGATGGCAGTGGTGCTGATGGCGGTGGTGAAGTGCTGGCGGTGGTGATGATGGCGGTGGCTAGAGAGAGAGTAGAGAGAGAGTGGAGGTGATGATGGCGGTGTTGCTGATGGCGGAGGTGATGATGGCGGTGGTGCTGATGGCGGTGGTGCTGATGGCGGTGGTGAAGTGCTGGCGGTGGTGATGATGGCGGTGGCTAGAGAGAGAGTAGAGAGAGAGTGGAGGTGCAGATTGTTGTGTGGTGTGTGTCTAGAAGAAGAGGTTTTATATAAAAAAAAAAAAAAAAAACAAACCCTCTTCTCCTTGCAGACTGAAGACATTTGGTCCACCTCTTCTCCTGCAGATGCCTGCAGATGTGGCCTGCAGCAGAAGAGGTTTTCGTGCAGAAAAAACAAACAGCACCTTAGTTTTCGCTTGAAACTCTTGAAGCGAAATTGGATTGCTGAATTTCGCTTGAAATATAGCTTGGATCAGATTTCGCTTGAACAGTAATATAGATCTGATTTCGCTTGAAGCTATTTTCAGCATAAGATTTCGTTTGATCTTGTTGTTTCTTCAAAAACTAAAATTTGTCTAAGTGTTTCTCGGTAATTCACTGTTACGTATTCAGTCTGTTTGAACTGATTGTTTGTTTGTTTGTTTGCAGGTGATTCGAGGTGATTTACAAGGCACAAATACCAAGAATTCAAAATGTTTGACGAACTGGAAAACACTAAACTTGAAAGAATAAATAATTGGACTTGTTGTTCTCCTTTAGAGAAAAAGGAGGTTTTGGTTGAAAGATTTGAACATTTTATGTGTAGGAAATATGAGAATTTTAATGATACATATAAGCGATATGAAGATTTACATAAAAGTTTTGAAATGTATTACTTAAGGATATCAGGTGCTGAAAAGATATCTAAGTTTGCAGATGCATTACCTTCAGATTGGGATGAATTTTTAGGAAAATTGAAACAGGATTCTAGGTTCTCAAAATTTGATTATTATGATTTCATCAGAGAGATTACAAAACGCAATGATGAGAATGAAGAGAAAAAGAAAGAGTTGTTAGAGAAATTAAAAGGAAATTCAAAATGGTTAAGTTTGGATGTGTTTCTTGAAATCATCAAAAGAATTGAAAATGGTATTAATGTAAGAAGAAAGATGAAATATGATTACAAGAGAGGTTGTTTTTAAAATGAAGATTTGAATCCTGCTGATATGGTTAAAATTTTTCTTGCAGGAACATCAAAGATTGAAGAATCCAAGAAAAATGAAACTTCAAAATATGAAGTTGTGTGCTCAAAATGCGAAAAATCTGAAGCAGAAAATGTCAATCTTTTGAAAGATGTGGAGAATTTGACAGTGGAAATCAAAAGCTTGAAGGATGAGAAAGAATCTGATAATAAACAGATTCTTGAAATGAGAGAAAATTGTGAGAAATTGACGTCTGAAAATGACAAACTGTTGAGTAGTTTGGACAGTTTGACATTGGAAATTAACAATTTGAAAGAAAAAGAAAAAGATTTTGGAAAAATTAAAATTGAAAATGAAAACGTTTTTTGGATAAAATTGGAAAATGAAACGTTAAAAGAAAAAGAAAAAGATTTTCAAAATAAAATCAAGATTTTAGAAGATGAGAGAGATATTTTTGGTAAAGATAATCTGGAAAAACAAATTGAAATCAATTCTCATCTTGCTAAAATCATTCAGCTTGAAAAAGAAGCTGAAAAAGCTCGGATTAAAATCAAAGAGCTTGAGAATAAATTGAAAGGTTTTGAGAATTCTACTTCACATGCTTGTTCAAAACCGATCAATTCTGTTCCAATAAGTGACAATGTCACAAATTTTGACAAAGTCAAAATTGAAGATTGTGATGAAATATCTGATGATGAAAAAGAAAAGAAAAGAAAAATATTTTTAGATTTACAAGAAAAATTTAAAAATACTGTTTTGCAATCCACTGAAACAGGTGAATGTTCTAAACAAAAACCTGTTAAGAAGAGTGTAGAACAGAAACAAAAAGATAAAAATTTGAAAAATCCTAAAATTGAAAATAAAAGCTCATTAGTTAAGTCATCCAATCATTTTGAAAAATCACAAAAATCTAAAAATGAAAACTCACAAAATGTTGGTAATAAGTGGTGCAGGTTTGACCACAGTGCTCAAAAGCCAAATACAGCTTACAAGAGAATATGGGATGAAGATTATTCAAGGACAAATCATTACAGTGATAGAAAACAAAGAAATGGTGATTACCACAAGGCAAATCAATGTTTTGATCTAAGTGTGTGGTATGAAGAAGGTGTTTGGTATGAAAGTAATGAGAGGTATGATAACAGAGTGTGTTACACTTGTGGCTATCAAGGACACATTGCTGTTAACTGCCAAAGTCAGAGATTCGAAACAAGAAGATGCTATGAATGCCACATCAGAGGACACATTGCCAGAGATTGCCCAATGAGATCCAAAGGAAGATCGAGGGTTGAATCTCAGAAAATGGGAAAGAAATCAGTCAGTGTCAAGCCCAAAGAACAGAAAGTTCAAGAACCAAAAGTTCAAGAACAAAAAGTTCAAGAAAAGAAAGTGAAGCTTTCTCAAGGGCAGAAAGACAGACTGAGGAAGAAGAGAAAGAAAGCAAGAGAATACTTGGAGAAAATTTTGTCTTCGGATAAATCTGGTAATCTGAGAAAAAGTTCTGATGAATTGCTTTCCTCAACTGCAGAGGCAAGCAAAACAAATTCATCAGATACACATCTGAGGACAAATGGGAAAGCAAAAAGGGAGTTAAAGAAAGAAAAATTAACTAATCAAAATGATAACCAATCAAAGAAAGTTAATTTTTCTGACAAAATCTTGATCAAGGTTTTTGAATATAAAAGAGATTGTGAAAGTTTATTCATTTCACAGCCTAATAAAAAGGGAAAACCTAGATCTAGTAAGAATTGGATACCAATGAAGGTTGGCGATGAATTTGTTTCTTCAAAAACAAAGGAGTCACCATCAGGCGATGAATCTGACGTCTCAAAGTCAGACAAGCCACCATTAGGCAATGAAACTGACTTGTCAAAGTCAGAAGAGCCATGTGTTGGTAATGATTTTGGTTTGTCAAAACCAGAAGAGCCATCTGTTGAGGTAAAAACTGTCAAACCCAAAGCTGGTCAGGCTTGGGTGAATCTTTTCAAATAGAAAAACCTGACTTGCCGGAGCTTCCAGGTTGGTAAGCGTGAAGCAGGTATCGGCATCATTCTTGAGAAATTCACAGGATGGTAACTGTGATATTTCGATTTACAAGTGGTAAATCAGGGACATTAAGCTGTACTTGATTTTCTACTAGTGTTTGTTGTTGACAAGGGTCTTAATTGTTAATTCTTTAAAATGGTTGAAAAAGAACAAGGTGATGAAACCCCGAGTTTGTAAAAAGACAAACAAAACTAATTTTCCGGAAAAACCATTTTGATTAAAACAAACTTAAGTGTTTTGAAATCTTAATGGGAAAATAGTTTGTTGTCAGGGGGAGTTCTGATTGTTAAGCCGAGTGAATGGCGAATTGAAGCGATTTGATATCAGTTTGTCACGTTTCTTGTATAGTTTGTTTTCAAATTTTCTCAGAAAATCAAAATTGAGATATATTTTGATTTTAGGGGGAGAAAAATTTTAAAAAAAATTAGAAAATTTGAAAGAGTTTTGTTGTGAAAAAGAGGAAATGATAGTAAATCAGTGAACTATCACAGCATGCTAAAGATTTGTAATGTCAAATGTAATAAACGATCTCACTAAAGACGTGACGATAGGCTCAGCTAGACTAGTAGATTTGCGATAACGATACAAACATAAATGAAAAAGCCTAGTTCTAGTGGGAAACATGGTCAAAAGCATAGTACTTGGTTTTGTCCTTCTTGATTGTGTGCCTACTCAGTAATCACTGATTGTCGAAAGACATAAAACTGGTTAAGTTTGTGAACTTTCACAACTTTGCTGAAAAGTCGCTGTGATTGTGCATTTTATTTTGCAAAGATTTAAACTTGTTTTATTTCTTTATTTTGTTTAAGCATCGGACATCCTCTGCGTATACGTGAGTATCGACCTGGATGTTGTTACCTAAACGTTCTGCTTTATTTTCTTTGGTGTTTCGTTTAAGCTTTGGATCACCTCTGCGTATACGGGAGTATCGACCTGGTGGTTAAAGCCTAAACAACTTCAACTTGTTTTATTTTCTTATTTTGTTTAAACATTGGACTTTCTCTGCGTATCGAAAGATCGACCTGATTGTTAATGTTTAAACATTCTGCGTTGTTTTCGCACATATCACAGTTGATGAAAGTTTAAAGGCATTACTTGAGTTAGTGTATTGCATGATGAGGGGATATGCTGAGATCGTGGGGTCCATAAGAATTTAGTGCAAAATTAATATACCTTAACGTATCGGTAAGCATTTCGAAAGTTTTTAGATTGAGCTTATGAGGACAAACATATCGTCAATCAAGGTGAATCGTTTAGAGCTTAAAATGTCAAAAGCTTAACGGTGCTAGTGATTTGTCTCATAAACTGATATGATCCTCTTAAACAAACTCACAAAAATATTGTTTGTATATATTTGTTTACTGTATTTCAGTCAAGATCAAAAATCCAAAAAGATTTTAGTGTGTTTTAGCATAAAATTTTGAAAATTCAAAAAGATTTTCGACAACTGATGTTGAAGAGCTGATATTCAAAATTTCAAGTGCTAAACATGATGAATTGGTTTGGGAGAATATATTGAAAAATTTGAATGTTATATAAAAATGTTTTGAAAGATTGAGGGATTAGTTAATCAAGGTCATTTATTTGAACTTGATGTAACTTTACAGATTGATGGATGAATGTATTCTACCAGTAAGTTTTTAAATCCAAGTGTTATAAATTTGTGAAACTTATGTTGTGGTAGAGAATATGCAGGTTTTAGGAATTCCCACGGAAGCTAAATGTCAAAGCTTGAACCAGATACCTCAGATTCTAGCATATAGAGAGGGGGAGTCTGTGAAAGGGGGAGTCTGGATCAACAGTCAAAGGGGAGTTTGAAGATGGAGTCAGGTTGTGATCCTAAACCTGTGAAGATAGAGTGTTTTTGATAAAAAGACAGAGTTGGAGAAAAGACCAAGACTGAAGACTCGGAGCTGAAGACTTCGTCAACATCCAAGGGGGAGTCTGTTGGTGCATGGAATGTCTGTTGACTACGTCTATATCAAGTCTTAGGTCTAGATTGTTTGAATGATCACACAATAGGGTATTAATTAGGGTTTGTATGTGTTAAACTTGAAGATTTCGCTTGAAACATCTTCAAGCGAAATCAACATATGATGATTTCGCTTCAAGAAGTCTCAAGCGAAATCTCAGGTTTATAAATAGGCTGTTGTGTTGTTCATTTGTGAGAGAGAGGTCATTGTGTGAAACACGAAGTGCTGCCGGATTTGTATCAGAAAACGTTGTATAAGCACAAATATCAATCAGTAAAGAAAGATTAAAAGGATAATAGCTGTTATGACTTTGTTTACGTTGATTCCGTCTTCGTAATCGAAGATGAACTGCCTTAACTGACGGTTAACGGTCGTAGAACGGTCCAACACTAATGGCCGACAACCTCTAAGTCTTCACGTGCATATGAAGTGTTGTTTTGGATTTGGTTGTTGTATTATTTACTGGAACTGTGGGGACCTCAAACTATCAAGGGTGGTTGATGAAACATAGGGTAGAATGATTATGTTGTTGTCTTTCACTTAATCTTGCTCGACTACGGATAAATGTTGACTCGTGATTTCATGTGCAAAATTATTGGCGACCCTTTTTAATATATTTAAAAGCTTTGGTCCAATAATAATCAATCTAAGTGGGTTTGATATTCTGCTCAAATTGCGGCCCATGCGCTTAATTTTTAAAGGTCCAATAATCATTCAGTTTAGTGTGGCTCAATATATTGAAATGTATTTAATGAATCAACAGTAGTCAATATGAATATAATTGAATATGATTGAATGTTGCTTGTCTTATGTTTTCAAGAAGTGTTTATGTATATCCAGACAACATCACGTGCACTATCAGATTGTTTTAACTTTTATCAAATAAAAATTGAAGGTGTAATTTGTTTAGTGGACCTCAAATGATCGAATTTCAATGACAATTATTGAAACTGGATCGACATCATTAATACAATTCACATGACTTACACTTTAAATGATATTAAGTAATTTGGGCCGCGAATTGATCATAATTGACATAAGATTTATCTCAGATCTTACCAAACCCAAGAACCTTATTAATTTGGTTATTTTGCATGTATGTGTTGAAGATTAAAGTGTTATATGTGTGTAAACATGAGATCATTATGTGAACCTGCTATGAATCGAATACATGTTAGATGACTACTTATTGATATTAAGTTAAGGGATTGATTGTGAAGATTTGAATTATATGCGTGAAATACATGTGCAATAATTGGGTATCATTGTACATAAATTTGCAATGTGACCTTATACGTGACCCGAACATATGATAGGGAATATATGATGATGATAAACTGGTATGTTGCATGAATTACTGAGGTGACTTGCATAACGATAGGTGAAGTCTGTGTGCACTGCAAGTATAATATGTGTCACGAATGCGTGAACTATGTGACTTGAGTCTATGTGAAACTGATTGGCTTTGATAACCATGCTAGGATTTGATTGATCAACTTGAATACGTAGGTAAACATACCGAGCAAACCAAGGTGAGTTCACACTCTTAAGGCATGGGATTCCCGGTGGGTTGGGAATGGGATTAAGAAGCTAAGATGAAACCTGTATATTCACCACTAATAGACTACCTTTAATCCTGCGTATTCTCGGATTGGGAAGAATACGTACATCCGTCCTCGGATTGGGAAGGACGCCTACACTAAACCTGCGTATTCTCGGATTGGGAAGAATACGTACCTCCGTCCTCGGATTGGGAAGGACGCCTACACTAAACCTGCGTATTCTCGGATTGGGAAGAATACGTACCTCCGTCCTCGGATTGGGAAGGACGCCTACATTTAACCTGCGTATTCTCAGTTGGGTAGTATACGTACCTCCGTCCTCGGTTGGGAAGGACGCCAATATATATAACTAGTCTAGTGGTTTACAACATGGGGTAGCCCCCACTGGTTATGGTTTGGGAAACAGGGAACTGATTAACTACTGGTTTTCGAATGAACTTATGATTTTTGAAACAACTTTAAACTGGACAACCAACTGTGAACTCGCTCAACTTTGTTGTTGATTCGTTGTTACATGCCTTGAAGGCCTTTAGGTGCACATTGATTGGAACTTGCTGTCGGGGAGGCTGAAGTGGTCATGGGTCGAGATACATGGAATCACAACACAAGACAACTGGTTTTTACATGTGGTTAGAAACACTTAACGAACGAATTATGCTTCCGCTGTAAACTGTGAAATATTTGTAAGGTTGTAACACTTAATGTTAATAAATGAAAGTTTTATTTAAATATACCTATGAGTTCAATGTGATTGGTGGTTAGATCCTGGTCAGTCATGCCTTTTGCGGTGATACTCCGCTTGTGGATTTTGGGGGTGTGACAGATTGGTATCAAAGCCATTGGTTATAGTGAACTTGGTTTTAAAAAGGGAAAAAAATGTTTTTATAAAACCGGACTATAATCGAACAGTTCTTAAAACGTGAATACGACCATGCCACTCAGCTCCAGATTGCAAGGTTCGTCTTTCTTACTTGTTGCATACACTAGTGCACATTTGTTATGACGAAACATACGAACACACACTCGTCACTATAGCATGATGGCCTGGATTGCTTGCTCACCTTATGATGCGTTGATAGTATACCATAGTCCTTGGATTTTTGTGATCCTATTACTTTGACGACCTCCGTTTGACATCTGAGTTTGAGGAACCATTTGACATGAGTTAGGAGGAACTGAGATGAGCATGCAAATCGCAATATTATTGTGGGTGCACACATAATAATAATGTGGGGTGCATGTGAGTCCCAGTGAGGCTTAACAAGTGGAAAATGGGTTTCGTTCCGTTATTTGATTGATGTGAAACATGATAAACCTATAGGGGTCATAACAGTGATTGTCCCCTACTCGAACGTGAACTTTTCATTCATCTATGGATCCTTTCGAATCTCGATGCTATCGAGTATTACCTGAACACCCATCTGAATGCCTAGCGAACTGTGTATAATGTTAGGTGCTTGTACGAACATCCTCGAGTTGGATGTTGCAATGACAATGATTGGTTTATATCTTTCACATTTTTTTTCTTTCGTTCGTTTGTTGGAACTTACGTGTTGACGCCTTAGATCCCTAAGTACGATCACTCCTGCAACATCCTCGTAACAAACCATGTATTACTCAGTCAACTTGCAAGAACGATGGACTTCAGCATTCGAACGACCCTAGTTACCAGTAACGAACATCAGCGATTTGACTCCAATCAAATC
This sequence comes from Helianthus tuberosus, assembly GCA_030545235.1. Classification (NCBI taxonomy): domain Eukaryota; kingdom Viridiplantae; phylum Streptophyta; class Magnoliopsida; order Asterales; family Asteraceae; genus Helianthus; species Helianthus tuberosus. Next base: position 9,664 of record JARYGA010015093.1, read on the forward strand.
CTTAACCCCAGCCAGCGACTCATGGGAGTCAACCCTTACGAATCAATCAGGACATAAGCAATGAAAACCGACTATAACGTGGAATGTGTAACTGCCAGCACAGTGAGTAGCACATTAGGACGTGGCTCAAAATGCGAAAAGATGGACCTTGATAGGGAAGATCGTAGAGCTCAGTTTCAAACAACAGCGTTGGAGGCAACAGTCACGACAACAACCAAGGAAACGACGGTCGTACTGGAAATCCGCACAACGAGTACAACCACGCGGGAAATGATGCTCATGGAGGGGCATTTAGGATTGACGTGGGCGATGCCAGGATTGTAATAATAACCCTGATGCTTCTTGAAACCCAACCTGCAGTGGAACCGGTTGTTGGCAAGGCAATGGAAACCTCATATGATCGTTGGGATGCCAATTTGACCTTGTGGGACAAGTGTTAGACATCGACCTTTCTTCTATTGTTCTTGATAGGTGTACTTGGTGAGGAGAAGATTCTATGCATCCCTCTCCCTAGTGGAGAATCATCATCTGTTTCAAAGTATTGGAATTATGCAAAGGTTAGCGTCAGTTCTGCAATGAAAGCCCGGAAGTGTCCACGGAAGGATTACCCCGCTATGCTAGAACTTATTATTGACGTTAAGGTTAAGGAAAAGAGGATCGAGGATCCACCCTTTTGTGTGTGATTTCTACCTATGTGCTACCAGAAGAGCTATCAGGTGTACCTTCGCATCGTCCGGTGAAATATCAGATCAGTATCATGCCAGAGGCAGCCCTGATTACTCGTACTCTTACTGTCCTGCACCAGGAGGGTTGCAAGAGCTGCTTAATCAATTACAGGGACCATTGAACAGGGGTCTTGTTGAACCTAGCATTTTGCTTTGGGGAGCCCCAGTTAGATCCATAAAATTGTCGTATGTGCACTGATTATCGAGAACTTAGCAAGGTGGCAGTTAGGAACCGCTTGTCTCGACCATATATTGGCCACCTGTCAACCAGTGGCGAGGGACAAGCTCCCATTCGAGGATTGGCTAGCGAATGAACTATCATCAGAAGGAATTCCAAGAGGAGAATGCTCTTAGAACTGCGCAATGCAGCCATTTCAATTTTGTACACCATGATCATTGAGTTGATCAACAAACCAGCAACTTCAGGGATCGCATGAATCGACCGTATTTGTTGACGACATTCTGGATCATGACCAGGAGAAAGGAACACCACGGGTGGCATACGTATCCTATCTCAGCGATTCTGTGGGAGGAGCCATTACGTGCGAAGTCTTGTTAAATGTAATTTCGGGGTTCGAGAGGTACCTTTTGGACATATAATCAGCAAAGTGGGAATGCCCGTGGATCTCGCTAAGACCCGTCTTGGTTGGAAACTGATCGACACCAAAGAGTCCTTCGAGGATACAGCAATTTCTTGGTCTCGCATGATACTATTGCAGATAAATCGCAGGACTTTCGAAGATCGCGCAACTTAAATCTCTTTAGCACCGTAGGGTGCTGTGTTCGTGGAAGACAGACAGGGGGACGTCTTTTCGGCTTTCGAATCACAACTCAGCAATACACTGGGCATCATCTTTATCCGAAAGTACTGATGACTTAGTAGTATACCATGATGGTTTGAATCAGAGTCCCAGTCACACGCCAATGCAACATGAGAAGGTGATGACTTATGTAATGAAATCATGAAGGGGAACAACACGACATATAACCTACGGTGGGAACCGTGGTTCTCGGATGGAAATTGGAGGCATTACTTGGACGGTACCAAATGCATTACCTAGACCGATCACAAGGGCCTCCCGTGTATCGATGCTTGAAAGAGCTAAAGCATGCAGTGACATCGCGGGATGGAACTTCTGAATGAGTACGACCATGAAACCTGAACGTACACGAGATCTACAGCCCGCTATCGACTCTAACTTACCTGATCAGACTCGCTCTGTCCAAACTGGAGAACTGAAGGAAGACGATTTTCAAGTTGAGCCCATGCGGGCATGGAGAAGCAACCTTTGACAGGTCGGACGATAATCGTTACCCCATAGAACGAATGTGGGTCTCATTATACGGCAACTATAGGGAACTCGTGTTGAGTAAAGCACACCATCTTCAATGTTCTAGTCGTCGGGGTTTTGATGAGAGACATCAGGATTTATAAACCTTGTACTGGTAATCGGGCATGAAGGCCCACCTAGCTAGGTATGGGAATGATGTTTTACTTGTGGGAAAGTCAAGGTGAAGTGTTAGCAACCAGAAACACCGATATGGAAAGCGAAAACAGACTGCCATGGATTTGGTCGCTAGTCTACTTACAACTCGAAACGGAAACAATATCACCTGGATGATCGTTGATTGTCTCAGTAACCAGCACACTTTCTAGCTATCAAGGAAACGGATAAGTTTTCTACACTTGCAGTTATCTACCTGAAGGAAGTGGTTGCTAGGCACGGGGTGCCAACCTCCATTATCTCTGATCGCGACCCACGATCTGCATCTGATTTGTGGCAAGCGATGCACAAATCCTTTGGCTCACGTCTAGACATGAGCACAACATATCATCCACAGACGGATGGGCAGACTGAACGCACCATCCAAACTCTTGGAGACATGCTTCGAGCATGTGTAATCGACTTTGGTAACGGCTGGGAGCGGCATCTGCCTTTAGTGGAGTTTTCGTAGACACAACAGAGAAGATTTCTCAGATACGACAACGAATGGAGGCAGCTCGTGACCGTCAGAAAAGCTACGCTGATAAGCGCAGGAAACCACTCGAGTTCCAGGTTGGGGATCGAGTATTACGTAAAGCCTCACCTTGGAAAGGTGTAGTTCGTTTTGGTAAACGAGGCAAACTCAACCCGAGATATGTTGGACCTTTCGAAACCACAGAGATAATTGGCAAGGTGGCCTACAGATTGAATCTACTCGAAGAACTCAGTGGAGATCACAACGTATTCCATGTGTCGAATATGAAGAAGTGTCTGTCAGATGAAACTCTCATAGTTCCTTTCAAGGAGCTCACCATCGACGATCAGTTGCGATTTGTCGAAGAACCAGTGGAAATCTTGGACCGGGAGGTCAAGATTCTCAAACGCACCAGGATACCCATCGTACGGGTTCGTTGGAACTCACGCCGTGGCCCAGAGTTTACCTGGGAACGGGAAGGCCAAATGAAACACAAATATCCCCAGTTGTTCGAGAACAATGAAACCACTACTGAGGCTGAAGCTACTGTGGAATTTCGGGACAAAATTCCAAACCAACGGGGGGATGGTGTGACACCCCAGGAAAACCAGGAAACCATGCAACCTAACTAGCTTCCTCAGTAACTACGTGCTAAATTTCGGGACGAAATTTCCTTTAAGTTGGGGATGATGTGACAACTCGCAATTTCAAGTCTTCTCTATATTGATTTCTGTTCACATTACATGTTATGATGTTGTGCGACTTACGAATGCGCTACATGCTTAGTTAAAGTGTTAAATTGTTTTTATATTGAGACCATGTGAAACGTAATTGGCTACACTCATGCACCGTTAAATGTTGTTTGTATATATCGGTAAATTATGTCGGAACCGTAACCGTTAGATGTGTTGGCCAGTTATTTTAGGAACTTGTACTAACTCTGCTGGGCCGCAAACTTACTTGACTCACACACACACTTTTTTTTGGGCGACATGGGCCCCTCCCATCTCGGCCAACACATTTTATTGGGCCTGAATTAAAACCCCAACCCATGTATCATACGTAAACATAGGAGGAGGGTATCATGTTATGTACTGTTTGGGGAAAACAAATGGCAAACCCTAAACACCCCCCCCCTCTCTCGTTCATTGAAGACGACGGCAGCCTCACCCTTCGAAGTATTAGTTCTTCTGGTCGAGCCTCCGGTTAGTTTAATCGTTCTCATTCCTTGTTGGTTATATGATTGCAATCCTCGTTGATTAGGGTTATGTTTGCACCTTAACTTATAAAAACTATAATGATGATGAATATGTGATGTTGATTACCTGTTGATGATTCTGATTATGTGTATGCGTATGTGTTGGGCAATTTGTAATCATAAAGAACATATCTATGAGAATCTAGTAATGATTTCCTTAGGTGAATTATGTGTGGTTTGATGATTTCTGTATGTAACAGTTAGACGATAGGGGTTGCAGGCACATCACGTTTCGTCAGTACTGTTCACGACGAAACTTAGGTTTCGCCAATGCTGATCACGACGAAACACTTATGTTTCGTCACATATAGCTGGCAACTTTGAAATTAACCTTGTGTAGCTGACATCTTGTAATTTCTATTGGACCAAACTTATTAAAAGGGGCCGATTATTTAATGAACTGACAGAAGAAATTGATTAAATCTTGACTTAGTTGGCCAAAAGATCATCACGTGCAATCTTTGATGCTTAAAACTAATGGCCGACAACCTCTAAGTCTTCACGTGCATATGAAGTGTTGTTTTGGATTTGGTTGTAGTATTATTTACTAGAAATGTGGGGACCTCAAACTATCAAGGGTGGTTGATGAAACATAGGGTATAATGATTATGTTGTTGTCTTTCACTTAATCTTGCTCGACTACGGATAAATGTTGACTCGTGATTTTATGTGCAAAAGTATTGGCGGCCCATTTTAATATATTTAAAAGCTTTGGTCCAATAATAATCAATATAAGTGGGTTTGATAGTCTGCTCAAATTGCGGCCCATGCGCTGAATTTTTAGAGGTCCAATAATCATTCAGTTTAGTGTGGCTCAATATATTGAAATGTATTTAATGAATCAACAGTAGTCAATATGAATATAATTGAATATGATTGAATGTTGCTTATCTTATGTTTTCAAGAAGTGTTTATGTATATCCAGACAACATCACGTGCACTATCAGATTGTTTTAACAATTATCAAATAAAAATTGAAGGTGTAATTTGTTTAGTGGACCTCAAATGATCGAATTTCAATGACAATTATTGAAACTGGATCGACATCATTAATACAATTCAAATGACTTACACTTTAAATGATGTTAAGTAATTTGGGCCGCGAATTGATCATAATTAACATAAGATTTACCTCAGATCTTACCAAACCCAAGAACGTTATTAATTTGGTTATTTTGCATGTATGTGTTTAAGATTAAAGTGTTATATGTGTGTAAACATGAGATCATTATGTGAACCTGCTATGAATCGAATACATGTTAGATGCCTACTTATTGATATTAAGTTAAGGGATTGATTGTGAAGATTTGAATTATATGCGTGAAATACATGTGCAATAATTGGGTATCATTGTACATAAACTTGCAATGTGACCTGGTACGTGACCCGAACATATGATAGGGAATATATGATGATGATAAACCGGTATGTTGCATGAATTACTGAGGTGACTTGCATAACGATAGGTGAAGTCTGTGTGCACTGCAAGTATAATATGTGTAACGAATGCGTGAACTATCTGACTTGAGTCTATATGAAACTGATTGGCTTTGATAACCATGCTAGGATTTGATTGATCAACTTGAATACGTAGATAAACATACCGAGCAAACCAAGGTGAGTTCACACTCTTAAGGCATGGGATTCCCGGTGGGTTGGGAATGGGATTAAGAAGCTAAGATGAAACCTGTATATTCACCACTAATAGACTACATTTAATCCTGCGTATTCTCGGATTGGGAAGAATACGTACCTCCGTCCTCGGATTGGGAAGGACGCCTACACTAAACCTGCGTATTCTCGGATTGGGAAGAATACGTACCTCCGTCCTCAGATTGGGAAGGACGCCTACACTAAACCTGCGTATTCTCGGATTGGGAAGAATACATACCTCCGTCCTCGGATTGGGAAGGACGCCTACATTTAACCTGCGTATTCTCGGTTGGGTAGAATACGTACCTCCGTCCTCGGTTGGGAATGAAGCCGATATATATAACTAGTCTAGTGGTTTACAACATGGGGTAGCCCCCACTGGTTATGGTTTGGGGAACAGGGAACTGATTAACTACTGGTTTTCGAATGAACTTATGATTTTTTAAACAACTTTAAACTGGACAACCAACTGTGAACTCGCTCAACTTTGTTGTTGATTCGTTGTTACATGCCTTGCAGGCCTTTAGGTGCACATTGATTGGAACTTGCTGTCGGGGAGGCTGAAGTGGTCATGGGTCGAGATACATGGAATCACAACACAAGACAACTGGTTTTTACATGTGGTTAGAAACACTTAACGAACGAATTATGCTTCCGCTGTAAACTGTGAAATATTTGTAAGGCTGTAACACTTAATGTTAATAAATGAAAGTTTTATTTAAATATACCTATGAGTTCAATGTAATTGGTGGTTAGATCCTGGTCAGTCATGCCTTCTGCGGTGATACTCCGCTTGTAGATTTTGGGGGTGTGACAAGTTGTTATGGAATTTTTCTTGAACAATCTGTTTCGCTCATTGCCATGCCTCGGTGTTTCCGCCATCGGTTGGGGTGTGACAGATTGGTATTAGAGCCATAACTATAGGGAATTAGGCAAGACTCGACCTAGTCTGGGTCGATGTCTTAAGAACGACCTAGTCTATAGTCTAAGTACCAACAGACCGACTTGTGCATGCCCAGTAGGGTTTTGTACAAGCTTACTCTCTATTTCTCGCTCGAACTCGCTGTACACTACACACTTGCGCGAACATCGCATACTACAGTTCCGCGCAAGATCAGCCTTTCCTAAGGCTGATTGCACACACAAACGGATGATCTGGTTAAGATTAGGTGTGAAAACCGCAAACTCTCGACCAGATTACTCGTTCGAATTGCTAAATTTTGCTATAAAACAAGAGAATTTGCGTTGAATTAGGAGTGAAATCCATACTTTGACGCAAGTCTTGTAACGCCCAGCGTCCCTAAACTTTAGAATTTTGTCCGATTTAGTCCCTAAACCTTAGCTATTGGCAAGTCTAGCCCCTGAACTATATGATGTGTAATACTTAAATCTATATGTTTGGAATGTCTAGATCTATGATTGGAATGTCTAAATCTATGTTTGGAATGTCTAAATCAATGTTTGGAATGTATAATTCTATATGTGTGGAATGCCTGAATCTATATACTTGAAATGCCTAATTCTACATGCTTGAAATGTCTAAATCTATATACTTTGGTTCTTAACTCTTGAGGCTCGTGAAACTTGAGACTTGGTTGAACGAGGGACTGGAGTCTTGTCACTGGCGGAAACTACGAGACTTTGAAAACTTTGGTTATATTGCCTAAATTATATACTATTATCCAATAAATACGCAACGCAACGCTTGATCTTACACGCGAAAGTGGAAACACGGAAAGGATGGATTGGCCGAGTGGCAATCCGATCGGATGACCACCCGATCGGATGACCACATGATCGGATGACCACCCGATCGGATGACCACCCGATCGAGTGGCCACTCGATCGAGTTGCCACCCGATCCATGCGCACAGCTCCTTTTCACCCTCCTCCACAATATAAATAGGCCTGTCACATCACTTTATTCCCTGATGTGACAACCCTGTTTGACCAGACGCACGCACACTACATTTTCCCCATTTTCTTGGCGAATTCGGTACGTTTTAGGCTAGATCCTTGTACTTTCTTGATCTACACTTCATTCTCTACGTGATTCACCTTCGAAATCACACTTTTCATCATGAAATCTCTCGGATCTGAGGTCTTAAGGTTGATGTCATCGTGGTGGTTTGAACAAACTGCTATATGATGTCATTCCTGGTAAGATCTAGCTCGGATCTAAGGAATTTCAGGTGTTTTGCACCAAATTTAAGCTAGATCTAAGATTTCTCATAATAAAACTTAAAGTTTTCTTCATCTTTTCTTCAACCTTTCACTTCAAACGGTGGAATCCGGAATATAAATGGACTGTAGACTTGATTATTAGTCTGGAGTTGATTTAGAAATGGGTTATTACCGGAGAAGACGACCATGGAACGGATTCCGACATAAACCGCTGTAAACAGACGACTGACCGGACAAGGGTGATTCCCATCCGATTAGAATGGCTATGAGATGGCGAGCTTACCATTGTCTCAGTACGCCCCGTGTTGTCGTCGTTAAACTGGAAACTTAGAAATTTTACAAAAACGCGAACGAGACAAGGACTGCCCGATCGAACGGCAACCCGATCGGATGGCCACCCGATTGGGCAACTACTCGATCAGGAGACACTTGTCCTTTAACCTTTCAACACTTAGAAATGTATACAAAGTTACAAATGGGACGAGGATCACTCAATCGAGTGACAACCCGATCGGATGATCATCCGATCGAACAGCCACTCGATCGGGTAACAATTGCCTAGCAAACTTAGAAAACTTTTTCAGGAACTTGGAGATCTCAATCGAGTGGCAACCCGATCGGACGGCCGTCCGATCGAGTAGCCATCCGATCGAGGTAGCCAAACACTTAAACATTAATCTTGAAACTTGACACTGAATCGAGTGACCATCCGATCGGACAACTATCCGATCGGACAAGCCACCCGTTCCACTCTCACGCTAAGCCACCCGATCGACTGGTAATCCGATCGGTTAGCCATCCGATCGGACAGCCATCCGATCCAGTGACTGTTCCAACACTTTGCGTAATCTCGTTATTCTGCCCGACTCTTATCTGATGTAATCTACCAGGCTAATTCTAAGAGAGCTCCCTTTGATCCAATAAACTGTTAAGCAATCACTGTGAGTATACTCGATCCCTTTTTATTTCAAACTTTGGGATGTAACATGTATTCTATAAACTATGAGACTTGATACTTTTGCAAACTATACTCTATCCTACGTGTATGTGAAACTTGTGCATTCTATAAAATGCACGGATAGTCCCTGTGGTTTTGTAAAATAACATCTATAGTCCCCAACTTTTGGAAATTACACCGGTGCTCCCTGTGGTTTGACAGTTTGTTACTCAGATAGTCCTTGGAGTGGATGGGGGTTAATTTTCTCTGTTAAGTCCATCTGAAATTACTTATTTACCCCTTGCTTTTATTAAAATATAAAAAATACACACTCTGACTCTCTCTCTATCTCTATCTCTATCTCTCTCTCTTAGGAAAAGCCCCACCACCACCTACAGTCACCAGCACTACCACTGCCACCACCACATGCCACCACCCTCACACCACCATCCAACCCCACACCACCACCTGGTAAATCCTACTTAATCATGCACCTAAATAATAGAACATGATTGAATCACTTCCAAACGAACATGAACATTCCAGAACACTTAAACAACAAAATATCTACTCTATAACAACACATCTGAAACAAATGATGAACTAATTACCAGAATAAACTAACATTAACAAATCCTCAACTATCATCCAACTTAATAATGCAATTGACTAATAAAACACTAAAACAACATAATACGCACTGCAAAACAACTAATCCAGAACAAACAACAAACAAATTACCAGATCGGAGCACTTAATGAGTCCTTCAAGGCGAGAATCATTCTTAATATTCAACCGATGAAACTGAATACGTCCATTCCACGGAATCGAGTCCGGTTCAAGCAGATGCTTGATCTTATCATTATACACATCAACAGCCAACACCGTGTGCGGCGTCACCGACATTAGCTTCTCGCATAAATGCGAGCCGATGAATCCTCCGACACCGATCATGCATATCTTCATCGGCTTTATGACGTTTCCGTCGAGATCTACTCTCGCCATTGTGTTGTTTAGGGGCTTGGATCCAGTGCGGTAACAAGGGGAAGATTTTTAGGTATTTATGCAGAGGGGAATAGAGAGTGAATGGGGTTGGATGGTGGTGGCAGTGGTGGTGCTGGTGATGGTAGGTGGTGGTGGGGCTTTTTCCAGAGAGAGAGGGGGGAAAGAGAGAGATCGTGTCAGTGTCTGTGTGTTTATATATGTGTGTGTGAGATTTTTTTTATATTTTAATAAAAGAAAGGGGTAAATAAGTAATTTCAGATGGACTTAACAGAGAAAATTAACTTCCATCCACTCCAGGGACTATCCGAGTAACAAACTGTCAAACCACAGGGAGCACCAGTGTAATTTCCAAAAGTTGGGGACTATAGATGTTATTTTACAAAACCACAGGGACTATCCGTGCATTTTACTCATTCTATTTTGTGCTATGTGACGTTTAATCCAGGGTGTGTAGTTCCGCCTTAACAATAGTAATGCTATAGGAGGTGCACTTCTCCTATTATTCTCAGGGGGTATTATTAGGAGGATTCTAGTTTACCTTGAGTCTTGGGTAAACACTAAAGCATCGGGATACTTGGGCTATCACTGCGTGGACTACGACACTAGCACGGCTGAAACTATTTTATTCTTACACTGTAGATATGAGTTGTTTTATTCTATTATGCTAATATTCAAACTTGTATACTCACCGGTACATTTTGTACTGACTCTATTTTAATACATGTTGTAGGCTGATAGGATGCTGAGAACATGGAATCAAGCTAGGAAGAAGCTTAGAATGTCACACCCCGACCGCGTAAAACAACAAATCGCGGCGGAAACATCGAGGCGTGTTGCAACAGAATTAATGTTTCATAACCATGGATACCAAAAAGTGTTTCGTTTTATTAAACATTGAATAATTACATCGTCTTGAAATCTAAATACACAAATTAAACATAGTCTATCATTGTTATTGAGTCACTAAGGCCTTGTCCAGTCCTATATGAGCATGCATCTTATCAAACGATATCATCCAACAATACCTGAAACATATGTGAAAACGAGGTCAGCAAAGAAATGCTGGCGAGTACATAGGTTTTGTGAAAATAAGATTCATGACTTCTGTTTAAGAAAATGTTTAGTCATGAACCTTGTAATTTGCTTTGTCTTTGTAAATCATTTGAAAAATAATAAGTTTGGATGATATGTATAATAAGAGAATAATGCATGATTAAATGAATAACCATGTAAAATGAGTTTGTATAAGATAAGTTGTTTGTAAATAAATGTCTTGTGAAAAGTATGTTACTTGTATAAAAATGTTCTATGTCTCGAACTGAAATGATTCAAATAACGCTACAATATGTAATACCATACAAACACTTATATATAGGAAGTACCAGCGGCGTATCCACCATGTTTGTATCATATTACACACGCATCGTTACTTAATCACTTAATCAAACCAAACCACCAAAGTAATGTTCATGCCCAAATGTAAATCATATAATATATAACCAAAATGATATGTATGGCTAGTGAAATGCATCAACTAAACCATAGATGAAACGCACAAAACAAAGTATTGAAGTAAAACTTGGTTTAAACCAATACTACGTTTCGTATAAATGCATGATCAAATGTAAATCATGTCCAGATGTTTACCCAATCGTTACCCATTCGTTCAAATCGTCCTTGTTTTAATTGTTCAAATCGTCCTTGTTTTAATTGTTCTTAACAAACCCTTACCAAAGGGTAAGTTAATATTTTAATTGTGAAACTACTTTATGGTCGATCTCTAATAACATTCAAACCTTCTTGACTCGTTCCTCGTTCCATCTCGCTCCATCTCGCTCTCGCTCTCGTTCTTAACAAACCCTTACCAAAGGATAAGTTAATAATTACAGATTCAGTCGCTACCCACAACCCCCACACATAACAATGGGTGCAGTAAATAACGGGATTTGTCAGATCCTATGGTACCATAACCTAATACTGGTCGGCTTGATCATTGCTAATGAATGTCATCGGTCATGTAAACTACAACCAACAAGTTTGTTCACTTTTTGAAATTTTTATTAGTTTTTGAAATCATTGTATTCGTTCTTGAAATCATTGTTAGCGTTCTTGAAATAATTGTTATTGTTCTTGAAACTACATTGTAATTGTTCTCGAAACCATTGATAAAACATTTAGCACATATGAGTCACCCCAAAACAGTTGAAAACAGTAAAAGAGGGGAATAATGTACTCGCCTGGGAGTGCTTAGGAGTCTTGAACAACTACCAAGTAAGCTAGAGGAGTCCCGGAAATCAAACGGCACCTAATATAGGTAACTATGTTAATTAACCGGACCTAAATCGGAAGATTGGGTAGCATTAGGGTTTGTAAACCAAATGAGTGTAGGAACTCATATGATATGGTTTAACAAAGCCTACATGCTAAATGAAACTTAACCTAAGTGTCTACGACCCATTACGACCCGTTTAGGAAGCTTATGCTACTTTAACGCGTCGTTCGCGTGAAACGCGTTTGGACCGCCTAACTAGCCCTATGACAAGTGTTATATGCCTAATCATGTTACATAATCAGTTATGTGACAAAGGTTTAGGTTACATATGCTTAATTACCAATTATACATGAAAAGGGTATTCTGGTAATTTACCTAAGGCATATAAACTACCTATCATACAACTACTTAAACGATGTGACCATAGGGTATAACCTCGGAAGGTTATTCCCTACCTACTATGGTCACCTAATGTATTTGGTCGGATCCTAATGATCGACCAAATGGGTCGAGTTCGAAGGTATAGGCGATTTATCAGATCGCCTACCCTACGACTCTAGACAACGTGGTAATCAGTGGGCATAGTCCCAAGGGACTACGACCAACGTGATTACACTCACGTTGCGAAGTTCAAACGAACTTCGCATTGACCATTACTGGTCAACGCTGAAAGTCAAACAAAGTTTGACTTTCTGACTCGAAAAGCAGTAAAATAAGGAAAAGAACGAAAGAATACTTACCCAGGGTCCCCGAATGCTAATCCCGACTCAAGAACTCAGGTATGAAACAATGGTTTCAACTTAGAGCTCTCAAATCAGAATTCTTGTGAGTTTTAAAGCAATGGGGGGTGGGGTATTTATAGTATTCGGTCCACCGTTGAGATCGTTTCTTGGAAAAGGGGAAACGATCAAGGCCGTACACTTGTTGCAAGGTTATGGAAGCTTAATTCCATCCTTATCTAGTGACTAAGCAAATGGAAACATGTGGTTAAGGATCAATCAGCTGCAACTTGTGTTAGAAACACTTAATCTGGTCAGATCAGTCACTCGCGTAGCGCTAGTGCAAAGGCCTTTGCAGTCGCGCTACGCTAGCACCCCACCTGATCAGAAAAGTTACAGAAATGACAGAAATGGTCCCTGCACATGTTTAAGCCCTTTTTCGATGCGTTTGAACCCCGTTAACCTCATTTTAAGGCTCTAAAATGAAGTTAAAGTATAGGGAACTCAAAACATGCTCAAAAATATGCCGGATGATGGTTCGTTTGGTCGTACGAACGCGATGTTCGCTTAATTACGACGGAATGCGCATAAGCGCGAAAAACGATCCAAATGACGAAACGAATGGATTTTTCTTAAGGCGAACACTTAAATATAATGTAGTCATGCTTACATAAATTTTTAGATGTCCGGATGTATTCAGAACGTAAGTTATGCTCGAAAATGCAAACTTGTGCACTTTTTGACACTTTTAGTCCCTGAATGACACAAAAGTTTATTTTAGCATACCGAACACCTCAAAGCCTATTTCTAAGCTATGTAAAGGATATTTATGGTATGTTTAACTTATGGTCATGTTCCGGAATGTCTGTTACAGTTCAAATTGGCATACTTTCGCAGTTTGTCAACTTTAGTCCCTGTAAGCGATTTAACTTGATTTTGCCATACCAAAGCCTTCAAAACTTATTTCTAAGTTATGTAAAGGTTATTTAAGGTATGTTAAGCCTATTTCACTATTCCGGAGTGTTTGTTGCATTAAACTGGTTATATTTACGCATCGGTGCGCGTATAACCTTCCAGAAAGCGATTTAGAGTTTGAAATTGAACAAGAGTTGATATGTGTAAACGATACACATATTTTTACAAATCCCAAGTATGAAATACAATATTTCATTGGTTCGGTATTTGTTTGATGGCCGTGAAGGCACAGGTGTTACATAGAAACTCACCTAGTTAACTTAGTCTATGAACAAAATTTGATACTTGATGTTTGTCGGAACTTGTGGTTATTTTGACATGGTTGTGCTGTTAGACAAATTTTGCATGAAATCTATTAATCTATTTTGAAACTTTAGTGTTATGGAAATCTCATGAGCAATCTGAACGCTTAGTGCTCGCACCCCGATGTTTCTGCCATCGGTTGGGGTGTGACAGATTGGTATCAGAGCCATAACTATAGGGAATTAGGATAAGTAGGAATACTTGCCCTAGTATACAGTTCAAGGAATCTTGAGTCTTCTCTGTTGTTTAAGACTTATGCATTCTACCGTACCGGCTCCCTAGCCACACAATTCCCTGCTAAACTTTGACGGGTGGTCCATAGGACAACCCTTAATGATGTTAAAAGACGAGTTTATCCCTCAGTTGATCGCGTAATTACCTTGAATTAGATGACTACGGTTGCTTATGTTTCAGGTACGTTTCGGGAGCTAAAAATGGATAAAACGCTGCTTTGGACGGATTGGAGTGGAATGGGTCATGCATGGAAGGAAAGAAGAGAAGAAACAAAGAATTCAGGGCTCCACCGTAATTTACGGTGGCACCGTAAATTACGGTGGCCCTGAAACATGCAATTTTCCACCGTACCTCAGTAGTGAACCACCGTAACAAAATGAAGTCCACCGTAACTTACTGTAGGTACCGTAAGTTACGGTGGAGGCTGCGGAAAAAGATGTAACTGCCTCATTAAACCGTTTTTGGGGGTGTCTTTTCAGATTATTCATCATTGGACGTTTTCTCTGCACTTAGGGGGCGATTTTGGCTGGTTCTACTTGTTTCCAAACAATTCTAAACATTGGGTTTTGGTTTTTGATTCGTATGAACTTGAACTTTGATGTTATGATGATCAACCGAACAATGTCTGGCTAAATTTGTGGCGATCATCTTAGGTGAAGGTTTTCTTAAACTCTTGTGTGTTTGTTCCTTTATTTCTAGAATGATAACTTTGTGTTTGCTTTGATTATCATGGTGTATGAGTAATTGATTGTAGTTTGTTAATTGGTATTGCAATTCTAGTCTAAATCGTACGTTCTTGGTGTCGTTGACAATCGAGATATCACGGGAAGGGTTAGGGTTGGATATTGATTGATTGATCATCGGGAAACAACCTCGCATTCATATAATCCGAGTACTTTGTTCCCTTTTATCACAACAATTGTTTATACACGAGTTATGTCTATGTAACTCTTTCTAGTTGGAATTTCTCACAAGTGTTAAAAGAAACTGAATCCTAAGATGGTCATTGTTCTCATAATCTGAATTAAACATCCAATCTTGATTAGTAAGTAGTTAATAATTTAGTTTTCTAAAACAAACATTCCAAATCATTGATCGTTAATTTCTGCATATTAGGTTAATTGTAGTTAAATTGCAAAGCTATAGAATCAACACATTTTCCACAAAATCCCTGTGTTCGATACCCATTTACTGCTATCTACTAGTTGTAATTTGGATTAAATTTGCGTGTACTACGACATCACGTCAAATTTTGGCGCCGTTGCCGGGGAGTAGTGCGCAACGTGTGTTAGTTTATTAGTTTTGTTTTGTTATTTTCGGGTTTACATTGGTTGTGTTTAGTGTGCAGGTATTACAGGTGCATGCATACTGGAGGCTCTCACAAGTCGTCACCACTATCGTTTGATCCGGAGATTGAAAGAACGTTAAGGCAAAACCGAGTTTTAGTACGAGAAAACAGAATTATTGGTTCACCTACCTCACCCATCACACCACGAAACATCATGCAAGAATCTCAAATACCACCCACAACGGGTCAAACGACCTCATCATTTATACCTACTTCTACACAACCATCACCAAACACCACCATACCTAATACCACTACAAATCCTACTCCACCTCATGACACTACACCAACCAATACCACACAACCGATCGCTACTCAAGTTGAACCCAATCTTACCTTTAGCCCTTCTTCCACAATTCCACCATTGTCACACTTCTTTCCCCCAACTACGGGTCAATCATCCTCTAATTACCCAATACCACCAAATTCAACCATTGTCCATGATACTTATACATTTAGACCATCGAACCAATTGGGCTTCCAATATTCATCCCATCCATTCGGGCAATCTTCGGGCATTCAAGGAGATGGATATGATGATGGTTATGAAGAAGATTTTAGAGGGTATGAAGAGGAAGGTTTTTATTATGGGGGTGATGGAGGATATTTGGGACCTCAAGGAGGTGCGGGTCAACAAAGTCAACCGATTCAACCATTTCAAGACATGGGTAGACTACCGGTTGGAGTACAACACATTAGACCATAAGGGTCACAACTGCAACGCTCTACACTGCTACATCAAGTGCGTCCTCAAAATACGCAACCTCAATTTCAAAGACCGATTCAACAACAACCGCCAATGCATCAATACCAATTTCAACCACCCTTTGCACCTCAAGGGCCTATGCAAGGGCAAATGGGTCAACCAAGGGTACCATTGGGTGCACCTCAAAGACATCACCGGGAGGTAGTACGGGGAATTGAAGCTCACTTCCAGCCTATTATCACTAACAATCCTTCGCCGGTAGTGATTCCTCATCATGCGGATGGAAGAACTTTTGAAGTTAGAACAACCGCCCTCCAAAGTCTACCAAAATTTAAGGGGTTAGCAACGGAAGAACCTTATTTCCATTTGGAGATATATGATTCTATTTGCAACACGATTGGAGGCCAAGGGTTCTCTTCGGATGATGTCAAGTTAGTTCTCTTCCAATTATCTTTGGAAGACAAAGCGAAGAGATGGTTTCATACTTTACCCTCTGCGTCGATTTTTACATGGGCCGATATGCAACAGATTTTCTTGGATGAATATTACACCTCGCAAAAGACTAATGATGCAAGGAGAGGTTTGAGAAGCTTCCAACAACAATCGGGGGAGATGTTTCATGAAGCGTTTGAAAGGTTCAATATGATGTTACGTAATTGCCCTCATCACGGGATCCAACTTTGGGAGTTGTTGAACGCGTTTCACGAAGGGTTGAGTTCGGAGGATGCACGTGATTTGATGTCGATTACTAATGGTACATTCGGTACGAATTATGAACATGTCGATTGGGCATTTTTAGAGCAAATGGCGGTGAATTCCAAAAGGAAGGCCCAATCTTCAAGACGGGCAAGGCATGTGATACAAAGGCCACAAGTGCATGGAATAGAGAGTGGCAATGTTCAACCCACGAATCAAGTGTACAACGTGTGCACTAATTGCAACGAAATAGGCCACACGGCGGAAGTTTGTGTAGTGGGAGTGGTTGATGAGCATGTAGAGGAAGTGAATGCCGTTCAAGGGGGTGGTCGAAATTTCAATATGAACTCTAACACATACCACTCCGGGTTACGAAATCACCCTAATTTCCGCTATGGGAACGCGACGAACCAAGCTAACCCAAACTTTCAAGGAGCTTAAGGTAACTTTGCACCTCGCCAACAATACAATCAAGGCAACTATAGAGGTGGAAACAACTATGGCTACCAAGGGAAATTTCAACAAACGGGTCAAAGTGGTTCGGGTCAAAGTTCGTCAAGGAATGAAGTCATGGATATGCTTTGGGCTATGCAACAAGATATGCAAAAACGGAATCAACTTGATGAAGTCTGGATGCAAAAGGATGAGGTTCGTGACAAGAGCTTTCAATCACTAACAACCCAAATGGGTCAATTGGCCACCGACGTGGCGGAATTGAAGAAAAGCAAGGGTCAACTTCCTAGCGACACCAAGGTAAATCCTTCCCATGGTTCGTCACGAGGTAACAATGTTAATATTAGTCATGTTAGTGTATTGAGAAGTGGCAAAGAATTTAAGGCAAATTTGTCACCGGGTTTGGTTGAGGGGGTAGTTGAGGACTTCACGGGTAATGAAAGTGATGATGAAGTTTCACCGGTTAAACCTAAAGAATCAAATGTTAACAAACCGGGGTTGGGTGAAAATGAGAAAAGTGAAAAAGATGAAGGTGAATCGAGTCAAGTCCCGTTCCCATCGGCTTTACTTGACCCGGGTAAGAAAAATTTTATTGCATCAAGAGGTCCCCAAAAAGAAGAATTATGGGACATGTTTAAACAAGTTAAAATTAATCTTCCACTCCTTGATGCAATAAAACAAGTACCCGCATACGCTAAATTTTTAAAAGAGTTATGCACACAAAAAAGGCAACAAAAGAAGAAAATGCCTAAGCGGGTAGACTTGACCAGGCAAGTAAGTGCGGTTTTGAATGGGGAGCTTCCTCCTAAGCTCAAAGATCCGGGTACGCCGTTAATAATATTCAAGTTGGTAATTTTCAAATGGCAAAGGCGTTACTAGATCTTGGAGCCGGGGTGAGCATTTTACCGGGGGGCTTATATAACCAATATGACTTTGGTCCGTTAGCAAGGGTAGAGACAACGGTTGTTTTGGCCGATTTGTCTCATAAACTACCTCGGGAGATGGTTCAAAATGTGATTGTCAAAATTGATGAGTTTTATTACCCGGTTGACTTTTTGGTATTGGACTACTCATCCGCGGACCCAAAACAACAACAAAATGTCATTTTGGGTCGGCCATTTTTGAGCACCGCGCATGCTGTGATCGATTGTAGATTTGGTACAGTCGATATGACTTTTGGAAACCGAAAAATGTGCTTGAATGTTTTTACTAACAATTCTAATGCTGTTGGTGTTGATGAGTGTTTTATGGCAGATTTAGTCGACGGATGCAACCCGCATGAGTATGAGGAGGATGGCATAGATGTTTGTTTGTGTGATTTTTCTAAACAGGTACATGCTTGTGCACGACGGGTTGAAGAGGAAATACAGGATGCTATGGCTTTGAAAGAAGGTCGAGCGCCATGGACTCACCAATTCGAAGGTTTGCCGACGGAAATAAGTTCGGGTACTAAACCATCACTAGAAGAGCCGCCAAAGTTAGAACTCAAGGACTTGCCAAGCCATTTGAAGTATGCTTTTCTAGGGGATAATGACACACTACCGGTCATTATTGCCTCTAATTTAGAGATGGCACAAGAACAAGCCTTATTGGAAGTTTTGAAAGAGAACAAAGGAGCTATCGGATGGACAATTTCCGATCTTAAAGGAATTAGTCCATCAATCATCATGCACAAGATAATCACTACCAAAGATGCCAAACCGACAAGAGAAGCTCAAAGGCGATTGAATCCGAACCTAAGGGAGGTAGTAAAGAAAGAGGTAATTAAATGGTTGGATGCGGGAATTATCTATCCGATTTCGGATAGTGCTTGGGTAAGTCCTACCCAAGTTGTGCCTAAGAAGGCCGGCATTCAAGTAGTCAAGGATGAAAATGGTGAACAAGTTGCCACCCGACCGGTCACCGGGTAGCGTGTATGTATTGACTACCGAAAATTGAATGCCGCCACTTCTAAGGACCATTTCCCGCTACCTTTTATTGATCAAATCATTGAAAACTGTCGGGTCAGAAATATTACTGTTTTTTGGACGGGTATTCGGGTTACAATCAAATAGCAATACACCCGGATGACCAACACAAGACCACTTTCACTTGTCCATATGGTACCTTTGCCTTTCGGCGAATGCCATTTGGCTTGTGTAATGCACCGGCAACTTTCAAACGATGTATGATGAGTATCTTCTCGGACATGGTAGGAGAGTCGCTTGAAGTGTTTATGGATGACTTCTCGATTTTTGGCACTAGTTTTGAATCGTGTCTCAACGAATTACAAAAGGTTTTAAAAAGATGTGTTGAGAAAAATTTAGTGCTTAGTTGGGAGAAAAGTCATTTCATGGTGCAAGAGGGCATTGTGTTAGGCCATGTAATATCGGAAAGGGGCATGGAGGTGGACAAGGCAAAAATACGGGTAATATCATCTTTGCCACCACCGAAAAATGTTAAGGGTGTAAGGTCATTTTTGGGACACGCGGGATTTTATAGATGTTTCATAAAAGGTTTTAGTGTTATCACCAAACCTTTATGTAACTTGTTATTAAAGGATGTTCCATTTGATTTTACTAATGAGTGTATGCAAGCTTTTACTGTTTTGAAGGAACACTTGGTGAAAGCTCCCATCTTGCAACCGCCGGATTGGTCCAAGCCATTCGAAATCATGTGTGACGCAAGCGACACTACTATTGGTGCAGTTTTGGGTCAACGGGTCGACAAAAAGCCGGTGGTGATTTATTATTCAAGCAAGACATTATCCGAAGTGCAACTGAATTACACCACAACCGAAAAGGAGTTATTAGCGGTGGTGTATGCTTTGGATAAGTTTCGTTCGTATATTTGGGGGAGCAAAGTGGTGGTATATTCGGATCATAGCGCGGTCCGGTATTTGATGGAGAAAAAACACGCGAAGTCTCGTTTAATCCGGTGGGTATTGTTGTTACAAGAGTTTGATTTAGAGATCCTAGACAAAAAAGGAAGTGAGAACGTAGTGGCGGATCACTTGTCTCGGATCCCGATGGAAGGAATTGACGATTTGAGCGAGATAAATGAAAAGTTTCCCGATGAGCAATTATTAGCCATGTCTACCTTTGTTGCACCGTGGTATGCTCACTACGTAAACTACTTAGCCACGGGTGCCATTCCAAATCATTAGACCAAGAAGCGAAGACAACAATTTATGGTCCAAGTGAAGCAATACATTTGGGATGAACCGGATCTTTTCAAGATCGGTCCGGATCAAGTTATTCGGAGGTGTGTGCCCGAAACGGAGGTGTTGGAAATCTTGATTCATGCCCACTCATCCGCATGTGGAGGTCACTTTAGCGGGCATAAAACGGGTTATCGGGTTTTGTCGTGTGGGTTTTATTGGCCCACTATTTTCAAGGATGCGTGTGAATTTGCAAGAAATTGTGTAAATTGCCAAAGGATGGGAAGCATTTCAAAGAGGGACGAGATGCCATTACAACCAATCTTGGTTGTGGAAATATTCGATGTATGGGGCATTGACTTTATGGGTCCCTTTCCGAATTCTAATGGGTTTTTATATATTTTGGTGGCGGTGGACTACGTCTCTAAGTGGATTGAGGCTATTGCAACAAGAACAAATGACCACTCGGTTGTTTGTAAATTTGTTCAATCCAACATCTTCTCCCGTTTTGGTATTCCGCGTGTTATTATAAGTGATGGTGGTTCACATTTCAAGAACTTTAATTTCGGGAAATTATTGAAGAGGTATAGCGTGAATCACCGGATTGCCACACCTTACCATCCGCAAACGAGTGGACAAGTTGAAGTGTCCAACCGTCAAATTAAAGAAATCCTCATGAAGACGGTTAGAACGGATAGGAAGGATTGGTCTAGAAAATTGGATGATGCGTTGTGGGCATACCGAACGGCCTACAAAACTCCAATTGGCACAACACTTTACCGGATGGTTTATGGAAAGGGTTGTCATTTGCCAATGGAGTTAGCTCATCGGGCACATTGGGCAATCAAGACGGTAAATGCGGATTATGATGAAACGGGGAAGATGAGAAAATTGCAATTGAGTGAAATCGAAGAAATTAGAGATGAGGCGTATGAGTGTGCATCGGCTTACAAAGACAAGTTAAAAAAGGTACATGATGCAAAATTGAGGAAGAAAACCTTTGAAGTGGGGCAAAAGGTTTGGTTGTACAATTCAAGGCTCAAGATGTTTGCGGGCAAGCTTAAAAGCAAATGGATGGGCCCGTATGTCGTTCGGCGAGTCGGGAGGTTTGGTGATATAGATATCCAAGATGAGCAAACCAACAAACAACAAACGGTGAATGGTCATCGGTTAAAGCCATACTTGGAGGGGAACGACATCAACAACTTGGAGCTTGACAAAGCGGGCTACATTCTACGCCCGGTAGACGATGATCAACCATGAGAGGCCCAGGTTTAGTAATGTACATAGTTAGCATTTTATTTTGTTTGTTTTGTTTAGTTTGCACATTACCGTATTCGTTTGAAGTCCGTGTTTGAAACAAGTGTGGGGACATTCGGGTCACGAATTGTTCTAACATCGTGTTGAGGACAACACGGGACTTTCGAGGGGGTAGGGTAATTTTGTCATGTTTTTGAAAAATTTTAAAAACACAAAAAAATTGAAAAACTGAAAAAAATATAAAAAGAAACACTTAAAATTGCATTTTTTGGCGAAACAGGGATGCCCAGGTATCACCGTATTTTACGGTGGTACCGTATGTTACGGTGGGTGTTAAAATTTTGTGGGATTTACGGTGATTAGCTACTGAGTTACGGTAGGTATTTGGTGCCAGGATCCACCGTAAATTACGGTGCCTACCGTAATTTACGGTAGACCTGGCGGACTGAAGGGTCGCTCCGTATACAGCAGTTATAAAAAAAATAAAAAAATAAAGGAATCACGTGAATCAAACCCTGACCTCTCGTTTCTTTCCTTCTTCCCTAACCACAAACACATCTATCACTTTCTCTAGTCCCACAAAATCTCCATAACCCTACAATCTTCTTCAACCTTCTAAGCTTCATAACTCTTGCAATTCTTGGTCAAATCAAGTGAAATTTAGGTCTATCTTGACTAATTTTTCGCGTACTTGCTGATTTTGGGAAGAGTTTTGTGAGAAAACATTGTTTTCTAGTCCGAATCACAAACCCTAGGGTCGAAAATTTTGGGGGTTTTTGAAGTTTTTGTTTCACTTGTGTGCTAGCATCTTCAAACTAAGGTATATGATGTTTATTTGTTACTTTTGATGATGCATTGTGAGAAGGAAGGTTATCTTTGTTACTTGTTCATACACACTTGCTTGTTCTTAGATATTATCATGAAAAAATTGTTACTTGAACATGTTTATGGTTGTAGATGTAGGATTGATGACAAAGTTGTGAACTTTTTGGAATCTCTACATTGTAGAGACACCATGCCCAATTTTTGAAAAAAGACTTATGAAATTTCGTGTTCACAAGCATTTACAACCGTAGTAACAAGCAAGTGTGGGGATTGTTGATAAAAAGGGGCTAATTTTTTGTGTTTGGTTGTGTTGTTTGCTTTTGTGGTGTGTGTAGGAAAATGGTAAGAACAAAGGAAAGAGCCGGAGCAAGTTCGTCTTCTTCAAAAGGCAAGGGCAAACAACCGGAACAACAACCAAAGAAGAGGCAATATCTGGGTAGGGTTGACGATAGTGAGAGTGAGGATGAAGAGATGGTGGAATTGGACCCGGCCGATAAGCCAAGATGGGAATCGGGTCCATTGGATGAGCAGCCGGATGAGTGGCAGCCGACATTATTTCATGACAGTATGAACCGGTTAAAAAACAAGGCTGCTGCATTCATCTGTGAGAGGGAAGTTAGAGAGGTTAAATTTGGGCCGTTTAATGTGTTTGCCCAATTCCGCGCCTTAGGATGGGAAGTGGCGCTCAGTTGTTACGATAAGGACAACAAGAATCTGTTTATGGATGAGATTCAAGAATGGATGGCAACCCTCAAATGCAACAAGTATGATAGGCCATCACAGATGAAGTTGACGGGCGAGGTTAATGGGATCAAGGTGGAAATGTCATTTGATACGCTACGGAAATTGGGGAAGTACGACAATCTACCTGCTCGTGATTACATGATCCCTAGTCTTGATGATCTGTTGATAAAACCGGAGAAGCATCCGAGGTGGAATGATATGTTAGCGGCTTTGTTCTTGCCCGGTACTTATAGTGGAATCTTGTACCGGAAGAACTTAAAGATTGAAGCAAAATTGCTGCTAACGATTTGCATTTTGAATGTCATTCCAAGAAGAGGAGATAAGGAACAAGTAAGGTACCCGGAAGTGCCAGTCCTCTATTCGTTGCTCAATGGGTCTCCTCGGTTTCCAATTCGGTATTTGATTATGAACCATCTTTGGATTTGCCGGAACAAATTGGGGAGGAGCATTATCCCGTATTGCCGAATTATTACGGGGTTGTTGAAGCAGTTTAAAGCGATCACATCGGAGGATAAAGGAGCACCGAAAAGGCATAATCCTTTTGGTCTACAAAAGATGGGTATTGGATGGACCTACACTCAATCAGAAAGATATCACAAGCTTAAATAGGAGGGTCAAAGATGGAGAGCGTTGAAAGTTGATGCAAGAGCTCTCTTACCGGGTGAAGAGGATGAACCGGAGAGTGAAGCGGAAGCCCCGAGTGGGGATGATGACTATGCGGATGAGCCTCACGGTGAGAATGTGAATGTGGGCCAATGTCACACCCCCAAAATCCACCACGCGGAGTATCACCGCTTGGAGGCGTGACATGACCAGGATCGAGCCACCAATCATATTGAACAACGTAAATAAGTAAGTAAAACCAACCACAATACAATTGGTGACCATAAGATAGTAACCCACTTTAAGTTAACAGCGGAAGCATAAAAACGTAAGACTAAAACATAAGTTTCATAGTTCATAAGTTTAAAGACCCAAGACATAAGTTCCATAAGTTTATAAAGTTTAATCATTAAGCACGAGACATAACAGTCCGCATCCCACAACAACCTCCTCCTCGTGCAAGCTCCATAAGCATCTAACGACCTGTAAGGCATGTAGCAACGAGTCAACAATAAAGTTGAGCGAGTTCACAGTTGGGTATTTGTTTTAAGTTGTTTTAAAAAAAAACATAGTTTTTGTTTAGTTGGCTTACTTGCCGTGGGAGGTTACCCCATAGTTAAAAATATGATTAACCAATTCCTTGTTTCCCAAACCATACCCATAATTAGTGGGAGCTTGCCCACGTGAACCACTAGACTGTTATGATATCGACTACTAATGAATTTTGTTATGCCCTACGTCAATGTTCTATCATCATTGACAGTTTGCCATAGTCCATTAGTACACGCCCGTTCGGACGACACGGTGTGAGGTTTGTTAAACCTAATAGCGCTATTAACTAAAGACCCGCTCGCCATCGCCCTCGGCGATTAAGTCGATATAAAATAAGGGACTTAATGATAGAGTTTTTGTCTAGTAAGTTTTAAGGTTGTTGTCCTACCCAAGGAGGACGAACGTATGTATTCTACCTAAGGCGGATACGCATGATTTATATTGGCATCCTACCCAAGGAGGATGGCCGTACATATCCTACCTAAGGGGGATATGTAGATTCCGTTTTAATTCTTTAACCCATTCCCAACCACCGGGAATCCCATGCCTTAGAAAGAGTGTGAACTCACCTTGGTTTGCTCAGTTAGATTAGTTACTCTAATAATCAGAAATCAAGCACGTCCTAATAAGGTACGGATAACAATCAGTTTCTCATGCATAACACGTATCCTATGTATGGTTTATTTACTCATTATTTCTATCACATACCCCACAATTCTAATGTCAAGGCACTTTGTTAAGTTACATTATTTTACCCTAAAATAATATAACTGTCAAGCGCAAAACAATGCACTTTACATAACGACATGAACTTGGTTTTTCATAAAAACGCGTAGTAACTTAGTGGGGTGTTTAGTGGGGTTAGTTACCCTCCAAAGTGTGTTTACTTTTGTAAAAACCTCATTCTCGGGATTTTTAGATGTTCACAACTTGTAAATATAATTTACAAAAATGTTTACTTATAACATCTTCTTGTGTTAAAAGTGTCTCTACACTTATGTTGTTATTTAAAATAGTGTTGGCTTAATAAAGCCATGTTCTTCTAGAAATCATCCTTTTAAACTTGGTTCTCTTTGAAAATCGTTCACAAGTTTTAGATCTACAAGATCACTAGTTCACTTGATTTATTATTTTTCAAGAAAATCATTTTTCTTTCAAGTTCATGTGTTGACTAGAAGATGATTATTTCATACAAGCACATAATCACCTTTAATTTGTTAAACCATGTTTTTAATCATGCTTTAACAAGTCCCTTATAATAATCAACAACCTATTTCTAATAATCAACAAGCAAGCATCAACATATACCAAACAACATTTTACTAGCATTATTTCTTCATATCTCATCTTATTTTAGCATCAAGTTAGCTTTGTGTTCAAGTTTGTGTTCATGATCTTTTAGTGTTCTAGTATTAGCATCATAATATAATCATTAACCACCATAATTATAAAATAAAAGATGATCAAAGAAGCTTACTACTAGCTTTGAAGCTAGGGAAGAAACACTAGAGAAAAACGGGTGGATAAAACCCTTAATGATGTTAAAAGACGAGTTTATCCCTCACTTGATTGCGTAATTATCTTGAATTAGATGACTACGGTTGCCTATGTTTCAGGTACGTTTCGGGAGCTAAAAATGGATAAAACGCTGCTTTGGACGGATTGGAGTGGAATGGGTCATGCATGGAAGGAAAGAAGAGAAGAAACAAAGAATTCAGGGCTCCACCGTAATTTACGATGGCCACCGTAAATTACGGTGGCCCTGAAACATGCAATTTTCCACCGTACCTTAGTAGTGAACCACCGTAACAAAATGAAGTCCACCGTAACTTACGGTAGGTACCGTAAGTTACGGTGGAGGCTGCGGAAAAAGATGTAACTGCCTCATTAAACCGTTTTTTGGGGTGTCTTTTCAAATTATTCATCATTGGACATTTTCTCTGCACTTAGGGGGCGATTTTGGCTGGTTCTACTTGTTTCCAAACAATTCTAAACATTGGGTTTTGGTTTTTGATTCGTACGAACTTGAACTTTGATGTTATGATGATCAACCGAACAATGTCTGGCTAAATTTGTGGTGATCATCTTAGGTGAAGGTTTTCTTAAACTCTTGTGTGTTTGTTCCTTTATTTCTAGAATGATAACTTTGTGTTTGCTTTGATTATCATGGTGTATGAGTAATTGATAGTAGTTTGTTAATTGGTATTGCAATTCTAGTCTAAATCGTACGTTCTTGGTGTCGTTGACAATCGAGATATCACGGGAAGGGTTAGGGTTGGATATTGATTGATTGATCATCGGGAAACAACCTCGCATTCATATAATCCGAGTACTTTGTTCCCTTTTATCATAACAATTGTTTATACACGAGTTATGTCTATGTAACTCTTTCTAGTTGGAATTTCGCACAAGTGTTAAAAGAAACTGAATCCTAAGATGGTCATTGTTCTCATAATCTGAATTAAACATCCAATCTTGATTAGTAAGTAGTTGATAATTTAGTTTTCTAAAACAAACAATCCAAATCATTGATCTTTAATTTCTGCATATTAGGTTAATTGTAGTTAAATTGCAAAGCAATAGAATCAACACATTTTCCACAAACTCCCTGTGTTCGATACCCATTTACTGCTATCTACTAGTTGTAATTTGGATTAAATTTGCGTGTACTACGACATCACGTCAAACTTACATGCCTTCCCTAAGGCTGACACAATATACTCTTGATAGTTTGAAAACGCTGTTAATCAGTGTTTATATTTTGCACGAGATTTGCCCTCAAGACAGGAGTGACATCCAAACCTTGACGGAAAATCTCCATACTATTCTAGTAGGTCTTATCTGCGGATAAGTACCAACACTACTAGGGAGCGATGTTGACAAGTTAGAGGTGAAACTCAGACCTTGGCAACTAGTCCCACTCCTTGATGTTTTCATGTCTCGCTAAAGACTCGAAACTTCCATTCAATTGGATACGCGAAATGACCAAAAGGAGGAATATCATAGGCCTAACATCGATGACGTGTTTGTCCAAGTAAGTCAAGACATGCTATCTCAATTCGAAAGGGGTTCGAATCAATTTGGTTAGTCACCGTTCTTCTACCCGAAATACTCTATGTTTTATGAACCTATCTTTTATGTTATCACGATTTTACATATGGTTTTAGACTTAATTCTTCGTTTATCTTGATTCTTCGTTTATTTTGAAACGTTCTCACAAATCGCACGTATGTCCGCAATCTACAACGTTAACTCTAATCTCAGGATCAACTAAATTTGTGAGACTTTATTCTATCATGATAGTCTATGTGTGAATCTTGATCGACTATGATACTATGTGAACCTATCTGAGGAATCTATGTGTTGATGTGGTTGTAAGACACTAAATGTAACATGGCATAGAAACACGAGGGAGAAGTGACGTGTCTGAAGCATGGTGGATACGCCGCTGGTACTTCCTATATATAAGTGTTTCAGACATGTTACTAACTTTCGTACTAAGTGCCATGCGAAACTTAGTGTTTATAGACCGGTGATGAGTTGTTGAAATCTAATCTATGGGAAACTACTTGAGTAATCTATGAGGAATCTATGTGTAATCTATGCGTATAATCTAAGTATGTGTTGTTTTGAGAAACAAAATGCGAAACGTAGCGTAGCGCCGAATACGAGGATAACGTGGCATGTCCGAAGCATGGTGGATACGCCGATGGTACTTCCTATATATAAGTGTTTCTGGCATGTTACCGAGTCTTCGTACCACGCGCTAAGCGAAGTTCATAGTTTTATAGGCTCGGATTGGAAGTAAGGAACCTATTTGGTTAATCTATGTTGAATCTATTAGGTTAATCTATGTGGAATCCATTTGGTTAGTCTATGTTGAATCTATTTAAGTAATCTATGTTATGAAAAGTGGTGGAATCTATGTGAAACTATTGGAGTAGTCTATGTGAATCTATGATGATGAGTGTGTTTTGCGACACGTAACATGACACCGAGTACGGGGTCGAAGCGATCGTGCCCGAAGCGTGGTGGATACGCCGCTGGTACTTCTTATATATAAGCGTTTTTGACACGTCGCCAAACTTCGTGCAACGTGCCATGCGAAGGTCGTGGGTTGCGGTATTTGTGTGAATCTTGAGTTCTGCCATGGGCTGAGGTGCGAGAATTAATGATGCTTGAATTATGCCCTCCTCATGAACAACTGAAGCTAGAAGAAGAGTTTTGGCACCTAAAGCAGATTGGTGATGATAATCTGGCTTACACTACCCGTTTCAAGTAGCTCAGTTTGATTGTTCCTCACTTGGTTTCTACTCCTAAGCGAATGATAACCAAGTATCTCAATGGTCTACCTCCTGCTATGCGTGATTCTATTGAAGCAGCTCAACTCGGGAATATTGAGGAAGTCTATCACCTGGCAGCCAGTCTCAACAACAACCGCGTTCATGATAAGCAGTTTGCTAACCCTGCTCCCGCCAAGTCTGCATACCAAGTTACCCAGCAGCCGAGTGGCAGCAAGAACAAGAGGCGAAAGTCTCAGGGTTCAGGATGCAATGCTATTATTCCTACTGCGAATCCTGCTACTAAGCCTGCTCCTGCTGCTGCTGTTCAGAACACTGCTGCCCCTGAGGTTAAGAAGCTGTACACTGCGTCTTACCCCAAGTGTGCCACTTGTAATTTTCATCATCCTGTTGCTTCTGCATGTCGTTTGTGCACCAACTGCAACAGCTATGGTCACACGACTCCCTACTGTCGTCAAGCTAACCCAGCTCAACCAGTTCAACAAGCCCCAGCTCAGGCATCCCTACCAGCTCTCCCAGCTCCTCCGCAGAATCGAAAGCCAGTCAACGCTGTTCGTGCATGCTGCAAGTGTGGAGATACTACTCACCTCCGCAACCAGTGTCCTCAACTGAACCAGGACCAGCAGCCAGCCGCTCGTGGACGAGCATTCAATCTCAATGCCAACCAGGCTCATAACGACAATGATGTCGTTAATTCTACATTTCTTGTGAATAACCTTTATGCTTCGATCCTATTTGATACTGGTGCCGATAGAAGTTTTGTGTCCGTGGAATTTGAATCTCTGCTAAACTGTGCACGCTCTATGTTACCTAAGTTGTTTTCGGTGGAAATTGCCAATGGGAAGTCTATTCTAGTTGATTCTATTCTCCGTGGTCATTCCTTGATTCTTAACGACCACGTGTTTACTATAGATCTAATACCCATGCAATTGGGTAGTTTCGATGTCATTATCAACATGGATTGGTTGCGTAAGAACCATGCCGAGATCGCTTGTCACGAGAAGTTTGTCCGTTTACCTTTACCGTCTGGTGATATCTTGCATGTTTATGGAGACCGACCTTCGAAAGGACTGAGGCTGATGTCATGCACACAAGCGAGCAGGTGCTTACGTAAACAGAACCTTGCTTTCTTGGCCCACGTGGTGGAACAAAAGAGCAAGGGGAAGAACATAAGCGATGTTCCAGTAGTGTGTGAGTTCCCTGATGTCTTTCCTGAAGATCTGTCTGGTCTTCCACCTCCTAGAACCGTCGATTTTCGTATTGATCTCATCCCTAGTACGACTCATGTCGCCAAGGCCACATACCGACTTGCACCTTCTGAGATGCAAGAGTTATTTAGTCAGCTTCAAGAACTACTCGACAAGGGATTTATTCGTCCAAGTACCTCGCCATGGGGTGCTCCCGTGCTATTTGTCATGAAGAAAGATGGTTCGTTTCATATGTGTATCGACTACCGTGAACTTAATAAGCTTACCATTAAGAATCGTTACTCTCTTCCCCGCATCGATGATCTATTTGACCAACTACAAGGCGCGTCACGTTTCTCGAAAATCGATCTTCGTTCTGGTTACCATCAGCTTCGAGTTCTCGAAGATGACGTTCCCAAAACCGCATTTCGTACTCGTTATGGACACTACGAGTTCGTGGTCATGCATTTTGGATTGACCAACGCACCCGCTGTGTTCATGGATCTCATGAATCATGTTTGTAAGCCCTATTTGGATCGTTTCGTGATAGTCTTTATTGATGATATCCTAATTTATTCTAAAACTAAAGCTGATCATGCTCGACACCTACACTTAATGCTTGAAATTTTACGAGGAGAACGCCTGTATGCTAAATTTTCTAAGTGTGAGTTTTGGATTAATGAAGTTCAATTTCTTGGTCACGTCGTTAGTAAGCAAGGTATTTATGTTGACCCGTCTAAAATCGAAGCTGTGAAGAATTGGAGTACGCCTAAATTTGCATCCGAGATTCGTTCTTTCTTAGGATTGGCGGGTTATTACCGCCGATTCATTTCAGATTTCTCAAAGATCGTTGTCCCCCTCACTTCATTGACTCAGAAAGAGGGACCTTTTGTTTGGGGTCCCGAACAAGAGAAATCCTTTCAAACTCTTAAGACTCTTTTGTGTAATGCCCCTGTTCTTACTCTCCCTGATGAGAATGATGATTTCGTGGTATATTGCGATGCCTCAAACCGTGGTTTGGGCTGTGTGCTCATGCAGCGGGACAAGGTTATTGCTTATGCTTCTCGTCAGCTCAAAGTGCATGAGAAAAACTATACCACTCACGATCTGGAGCTTGGTGCAGTTATGTTTGTGTTAAAAATATGGCGACATTACTTGTATGGTACTAAGTGCGTGGTTTTCACTGACCATAGGAGTCTTCAACATATCTTTGACCAAAAAGAGCTGAACATGCGACAGAGACGTTGGGTGGAATTGCTTAACGACTACGACTGCGAAATTCGCTACCATCCTGGTAAGGCGAATGTAGTGGCCGATGCTCTTAGTCGTAAAACTCATGTGAATGCTATTCGTATCTCTAATGATCTCCATGCATGTATTCGTGACACCCAGTATTCATCAGCAAATGAAGGAAGTCTAGAAGAAGAAATCAACGGCGCTAGGATTGATCAGCTTGAAACTAAACCTAATGGACTGCAGTATTACCTCAATCGCATCTGGGTGCCGGATCGCGATAATCTCCGTGAGCTCATTATGAAGGAGGCTCACAAATCCCATTACTCCATTCATCCGGGCGCCGATAAGATGTACCATGATTTGCATACAACTTATTGGTGGCCTGGCATGAAAAGAGACATTGCTGTATATGTTTCTAAATGCATTACTTGTACGAAAGTGAAGGCTGAACATCAACGCCCTTCAGGACTCTTAGAACAACCCAAAATCCAAGTCTGGAAATGGGATAGTATCGCTATGGATTTTATTACTAAGTTACCTCGAACACCTTCTGGTCACGATAGTATATGGGTGATAATCGATCATTTGACTAAATCCGCCCACTTTCTTCCTATTCGTGAAGATTATAGGGTGGAGAAGCTTGCTCGAATCTATACTGATGAGATTATATACCGTCATGGCATACCTCTTGACATAATCTCGGACCGTGATGGTCGTTTTACTTCACGTCTTTGGCAAACCTTCCAATCCGCGATGGGTACTCATTTGAATCTTAGCACGGCCTTTCATCCTCAGACGAATGGACAGACCGAGCGTACTATTCAGACCCTAGAGGATATGCTCCGTTCTTGTGTCATCGACTTTGGTGGTAACTGGGATGTACATTTACCATTGATTGAGTTCTCGTACAACAACAACTATCATTCCAGTATTCAGGTGGCGCCTTTCAAATTTTTGTATGGCCGCAAGTGCCGATCTCCTCTCAACTGGAATGAGATTGGTGACAAGCAGTTTACTGGCCCTGAAATCATTCAAGAGACAATGGATAAGATTCTTCAGATCCATGATAACTTGGTTAAGGATAGGAGTAGACAAAAGAGCTATGCTGATGTTAGGCGTAAGCCTCTGGAATTTGATGTTGATGACCGAGTTCTTCTCAAGGTATCTCCCTGGAAGGGAGTAGTTCGTTTTGGTAAGAAGGGAAAGCTCGCCCCTCGCTATGTGGGTCCTTTCTAGATACTCGAAAGGATTGGCAAGGTGGCGTACATCTATCTTCCAATTTTTCTTCATTGCCGCTTGGTTGATTTCTTCCAAAGGCTTGGATACCCATAGCGACTCTGGTGGAAGACAATTATGTTGAAGGATCATAGCACTGATGAGGCGTACATATGGAATAAAACGCCTCTGAGATGATTCTCGGGTGAACCATATGTTCATCATGACGATATGCCTCCATGACAAAGTAGGTGTCCCGTATAACAAGGAGTGAACAACCCTACAATCACTTGCTCTCACTCCTCCTCTATCGCCAAACCTCACCAAAACATTCTCTAGGGAAATTCCTTGAATAATCCTTCCCTCAATCGCC
The DNA here is from genome assembly GCA_030545235.1 of Helianthus tuberosus. NCBI lineage: Eukaryota > Viridiplantae > Streptophyta > Magnoliopsida > Asterales > Asteraceae > Helianthus > Helianthus tuberosus. The sequence continues at coordinate 42,526 of JARYGA010015093.1, forward strand.
ATTTGAGTTCTTTGGGCCGCTCCCCCGTCAATATATGGTAAAATAGCCACTGTCATTTGTTCCGAATCATTACCATTCATATGATTATCCAAGAATTGTTCAATGGTTGGATAGTCATATGCTTGCACCCCCAAAGAATCAAAGCGCGCAATGCAATTAATCGTTTCAAATGACATCGTTATCGCCCCTAGGCTTGTCTTACCAACCAATTTCCACTGGGTGGGAGGACCATCCTTGTTCATGAACCTCAATGTCGCCAACCATTCACACACCTCTGCCAAATACACCCGAGAGGTGTTGTCTTCACACCTATCAATCACTCTTTCCCATCCTTTACGCTCAAACATTTGAACGATCCCAATTTGTCTAAACTCTTCCACATTCACAACCCTTTCACACACCACCCTTTCCGGCACTGAAGTTGTAACATTGTTGACCATCTTCCACTTCCAAAGTTTGGCTTCCAACTTTCTATCTTGATAAGCTGATAGAGGTTTGTTTTTCTCCTCATCCCATACTTGAGCGCTTCTACTATCCCTGAATTTTTCCCACGGCCAATCCTGCCTATAAAGTCTTGCATCACCCTCTTCTACGGAGCTTAGTTGCTCCCACTTCTTCGGTATTAAACCGGAAGAAGATCCCACT
>JARYGA010015094.1:0-2500 GCA_030545235.1 Helianthus tuberosus
AACCCTAAACCCTAAACCCTAAACCCTAAACCCTAAACCCTAAACCCTAAACCCTAAACCCTAAACCCTAAACCCTAAACCCTAAACCCTAAACCCTAAACCCTAAACCCTAAACCCTAAACCCTAAACCCTAAACCCTAAACCCTAAACCCTAAACCCTAAACCCTAAACCCTAAACCCTAAACCCTAAACCCTAAACCCTAAACCCTAAACCCTAAACCCTAAACCCTAAACCCTAAACCCTAAACCCTAAACCCTAAACCCTAAACCCTAAACCCTAAACCCTAAACCCTAAACCCTAAACCCTAAACCCTAAACCCTAAACCCTAAACCCTAAACCCTAAACCCTAAACCCTAAACCCTAAACCCTAAACCCTAAACCCTAAACCCTAAACCCTAAACCCTAAACCCTAAACCCTAAACCCTAAACCCTAAACCCTAAACCCTAAACCCTAAACCCTAAACCCTAAACCCTAAACCCTAAACCCTAAACCCTAAACCCTAAACCCTAAACCCTAAACCCTAAACCCTAAACCCTAAACCCTAAACCCTAAACCCTAAACCCTAAACCCTAAACCCTAAACCCTAAACCCTAAACCCTAAACCCTAAACCCTAAACCCTAAACCCTAAACCCTAAACCCTAAACCCTAAACCCTAAACCCTAAACCCTAAACCCTAAACCCTAAACCCTAAACCCTAAACCCTAAACCCTAAACCCTAAACCCTAAACCCTAAACCCTAAACCCTAAACCCTAAACCCTAAACCCTAAACCCTAAACCCTAAACCCTAAACCCTAAACCCTAAACCCTAAACCCTAAACCCTAAACCCTAAACCCTAAACCCTAAACCCTAAACCCTAAACCCTAAACCCTAAACCCTAAACCCTAAACCCTAAACCCTAAACCCTAAACCCTAAACCCTAAACCCTAAACCCTAAACCCTAAACCCTAAACCCTAAACCCTAAACCCTAAACCCTAAACCCTAAACCCTAAACCCTAAACCCTAAACCCTAAACCCTAAACCCTAAACCCTAAACCCTAAACCCTAAACCCTAAACCCTAAACCCTAAACCCTAAACCCTAAACCCTAAACCCTAAACCCTAAACCCTAAACCCTAAACCCTAAACCCTAAACCCTAAACCCTAAACCCTAAACCCTAAACCCTAAACCCTAAACCCTAAACCCTAAACCCTAAACCCTAAACCCTAAACCCTAAACCCTAAACCCTAAACCCTAAACCCTAAACCCTAAACCCTAAACCCTAAACCCTAAACCCTAAACCCTAAACCCTAAACCCTAAACCCTAAACCCTAAACCCTAAACCCTAAACCCTAAACCCTAAACCCTAAACCCTAAACCCTAAACCCTAAACCCTAAACCCTAAACCCTAAACCCTAAACCCTAAACCCTAAACCCTAAACCCTAAACCCTAAACCCTAAACCCTAAACCCTAAACCCTAAACCCTAAACCCTAAACCCTAAACCCTAAACCCTAAACCCTAAACCCTAAACCCTAAACCCTAAACCCTAAACCCTAAACCCTAAACCCTAAACCCTAAACCCTAAACCCTAAACCCTAAACCCTAAACCCTAAACCCTAAACCCTAAACCCTAAACCCTAAACCCTAAACCCTAAACCCTAAACCCTAAACCCTAAACCCTAAACCCTAAACCCTAAACCCTAAACCCTAAACCCTAAACCCTAAACCCTAAACCCTAAACCCTAAACCCTAAACCCTAAACCCTAAACCCTAAACCCTAAACCCTAAACCTCTAAACCCTAAACCCTAAACCCTAAACCCTAAACCCTAAACCCTAAACCCTAAACCCTAAACCCTAAACCCTAAACCCTAAACCCTAAACCCTAAACCCTAAACCCTAAACCCTAAACCCTAAACCCTAAACCCTAAACCCTAAACCCTAAACCCTAAACCCTAAACCCTAAACCCTAAACCCTAAACCCTAAACCCTAAACCCTAAACCCTAAACCCTAAACCCTAAACCCTAAACCCTAAACCCTAAACCCTAAACCCTAAACCCTAAACCCTAAACCCTAAACCCTAAACCCTAAACCCTAAACCCTAAACCCTAAACCCTAAACCCTAAACCCTAAACCCTAAACCCTAAACCCTAAACCCTAAACCCTAAACCCTAAACCCTAAACCCTAAACCCTAAACCCTAAACCCTAAACCCTAAACCCTAAACCCTAAACCCTAAACCCTAAACCCTAAACCCTAAACCCTAAACCCTAAACCCTAAACCCTAAACCCTAAACCCTAAACCCTAAACCCTAAACCCTAAACCCTAAACCCTAAACCCTAAACCCTAAACCCTAAACCCTAAACCCTAAACCCTAAACCCTAAACCCTAAACCCTAAACCCTAAACCCTAAACCCTAAACCCTAAACCCTAAACCCTAAACCCTAAACCCTAAACCCTAAACCCTAAACCCTAAACCCTAAACCCTAAACCCTAAACCCTAAACCCTAAACCCTA
>JARYGA010015094.1:7500-10000 GCA_030545235.1 Helianthus tuberosus
ATGAGAGTGAATCGGCTCAGTTCTTATCTAGTTTGGCGAAGACAGGTAAATATTTTGATCCCGTCGTTGCGAAACCCTCTAAACGGTAAGCTTTCATGAGTCTTTCGTACTCATTTGTAGGGGTCTGTTGTTGGGTCTTAGTTCTGTTTTTTTGCGTTTTGCGTTTAGCGTTGGGTAGTGATCGGAAGATGCTCATTTTTGGTACTTTTTGTCTGCTGTTATTCGGTTGCTGGTGGGTAGTTTTTTGCAGCCAATCTGGGCTTCATAGGAGGTATTTTTGCTGTCTGGATGTTATATGGGATGGTACAGGGGCTCCGGGTTTAGTTTCTCAGTCTGGTCAAGGTGTTTCTCCTCGTCCCGGTCAGTATAATTCTTTCGGGTTTTGGGAGTCAGTCACTGCTCCAAGTTTATTCCTGGGTCCGGCTTTGTGTTTTAGTCCCAGATTTTGTTTCGGCTGTCCGGATGTTATCTGTGTTCATCCGAGTTTATTCAGGAGGTGGGTTGGTTTTGTCTTATGGCTGCGTTCCGGGTTTTACCTTGTGCCTCTCCATGTCAAGCGTCCAGTCAAAGTGAGCGGCTCTTATGTTTTGGGTTTTCAGCTTAATTTGTAAGGGCTGTTGGTTTTTTTGTTAGTGAAGGCCCAAGTTTAGTGGGTTTATTATGTTCTATGGCTGCTGTTTATTGGGCCTGGTCCTGGGGTTTGATCCAGCTTTATAGAAGGCCCACTAATGGAATTCTCATGGTGCACACTGAAGGCCCAATGCATTTGGGTGTTAACGATAGTAACATTGTCAGCCTATTGTATATGTTTTTCATTAGTGTGTTGCTAGATGGCGATATAATGCCTACTAAAATTTGTATTGTAGTCGGTATTGTATCGGTTTCTTGTAGTTGTTTTTTGTTTTTGGTGGACCCCAAAGCTTGTTTTGGGTGTCCAAGTGGTTGGTCCTACGGGGGGGGGGGGGGGTATGCCCCCTCTAAATGCTTGTAACACTTTTCTCATTTATATAATTTGCCGGGCGAAAGCTCATTTACCCAAAAAAAAAAAAACCCTAAACCCTAAACCCTAAACCCTAAACCCTAAACCCTAAACCCTAAACCCTAAACCCTAAACCCTAAACCCTAAACCCTAAACCCTAAACCCTAAACCCTAAACCCTAAACCCTAAACCCTAAAATGCTAAAAGCCTAAGCGCAAAGTGCTTAAAAAGGTTAGAGAGAATCGTTTTTCTTCCAGCCGCATACCTTAATTCTGCCATGAAACCATCAAATTTTGAGGTTAATCCTCACTATCCATGCTCCAATCGCCCTCCTGATCCTCCTAACCCCCTTAATTCTTCTGATTTCCCCCCTCTCGGTCCACATATTCGTGAACAGGGTACTACCTCCCTTCACCTTCATGCGGCTACCGTTTGTACAAATGGATCTGGTCCTCAATCGCACACAACCTTGTCTTCTGGAGTTAATAGAGGTGTGGGCGTCCCTCTATTCACATCTGAATCGGACAATAGGGTGGTGGTCAACCTTAATCTTACTGATTTTACTCATGATTCGTGTGCCCTAGATGCGAACAAGGTTTCCCCTGTTTCGTCACATGGAGCAGAGGTTCCTCAAGCTGATATTTCCTCTCCAGAGCATCTTAACGAGGTTCGTAACTCCTTTGTCTCGTCCCTAGGTAGCTGGGCTCAGCGTATGGCAGGTTCCAATCAATCGGCAGAGGAGCTCTATGTCGCCACAGCAGGTAATGGGGTCTCTTTTGTCACTAAATCGGGCCTATGTCATGATAATCCCAGCCCTGTTGGAGGGGATCCTTTGATGTTTAACAGTCCTATGTCTAATTCGCTGGCAACTGGGGATGGGGATGTAACCCCTGGTACTCGTGCTCAGGACGTTAACATGTGTGCGGGTGAGGCTGTCAACTCCCCAACCCGTGTTCCTGCTCAGCTCGACAATTATAATGAGGAGCCTGATTTAGCAAAATCAGTGTGGGATAAGCATGTTTCAGGTAGGAGAACGTTTGCGGATCAAATTAGGAGGAATAATGAGCTAGAAGACACGAGGCTCGAATACATTCCTCCTGTGGTCTCCCCGGAGGGTAAGAAACAGGTGATGATTACTCAGGAGGATCTCAGGTACTCGGCAAAGTCTTTTGCATTACACCTATATGGATATTTCCTAGGCACGTCCATGGATTATAAGGTAGTGAATGCTTGTTTTAGGCGGCTTTGGCAGTCTTTTGAGCTAGACACTGTCTCAAAAAGCTCTGCAGGTTTTTTCTTTTTTAAATTTAAAAGTGAAAATGGCATGAACCAAGCCCTTGAAAATGGTCCTTGGATGGTAAATAACGTTCCGATATTTCTGAATAGATGGGAACCCGGGGTGTGCCTTGAAAAAATAGAGCCATCGGTGATCCCCCTATGGGTTACGGTTCAACAAGTTCCATTAGAACTTTGGACGGGCAAAGGGCTCAGTAAAATTTTAAGTGGGGTAGGGTATCCTCT
>JARYGA010015094.1:30000-32500 GCA_030545235.1 Helianthus tuberosus
CCGAACAAGGCCCAATAAAAAAACAGACCCTAGAACGTGAAGTCGTGATCGCAAACCACGTAAGAATGTCCCGTGAACAACCTGTACAAAGTTTGGTGTCGATCCGAGCATAACGGGCCCGACCCAAGGCCCAACGACATCGGGCCCGAACAAGGCCCGTTCAACACGTTGACCCGAAACGTGAAGCCGTGGCCCGACACCACCATAAAAATGTCCGCGAGCAACGGTGTCAACTTTCGTGGCGATCCGACGTACAACGGGCCCGATCCAAGGCCCAACGACACATCGGGCCCGAACAAGGCCCAAATGAAGACCTGACCCGAGAACGTGAACTCGTGTTCACAAACCACGTAAGAATGGCCCGTGAACAACCTGTACAAAGTTTGGTGTCGATCCGAGCACAACGGGCCCGAACCAAGGCCCAACGACAAATCGGGCCCGGACACGGCCCGGTCAACACGTTGACCCGAGACGTGAAGCCGTGACCCGATACCACCATAAGAATGCCCGTGAACAACCGTGTCAGCTTTCGTGGCTATCCGACGTCGTTTGGTGGTGTTACGAAGAATCCCGAGAAAACGAACGTACCGGGCCCGCAGGCCCGTGGGCCCGATTCCAGATTATTCTTTCCCAAGACCACCGTCAACTTGTCCCGATGGCTCACATGAAGTTTGGTGCCGTTCCGACCTCGTTTGATACGGTTATGGTTGAACCACACGGGCGCTCGGTCCCGACCCGAGCCCAGTCAACGTTTTGACCCGATCAAACCGGCCCGTGACCCGAAACGACCCTACTTGGGCCCTACAACAGCCACGTAAAGTTTCGGGACGATCCGACGTTCTTTCATGGGGTTACGGACAACCCACGCCAAACAAGCGTCACGGGCCGACCGAGCCGGGCCAACGGGCCCTCGTGACCCGAAAACTGAATTTTTTTCATCCAAACCCCTTAAAACACGTTACCGAGGTCTCACGCAAAATTTCATGCCAATCCGACGTCGTTTGATGGGGTTTTGAAAATTATGATTCCTCAAAAATTTAATGTCTGTTCCTGTCACTTAGCTTTTTGTGCAAAATGTATATATAGGGGAGGGGTGGGTGTTGAGCAGCCCATGCCCGGGCAAGCAAGGTGAGCGCCCAAGCCAAAGGAGGCTGGTGGCGCGCGCATAACAGCCCAAATGCCCCAACGATGACCGAGAACAAGCGCCCCTCTCCCCTCCCTCCCCCCCACCAAGCGCCCCTCCCCCCCCACGTTGCCTGCCCACGTTGCCTCGACGCCCAGCAAACCTCGGAAATTATGATTCCTCGAAAAATTAATGTCTGTTCCTGTCACTTTACTTTTTGTGCAAAATGTATATATAGGGGAGACTAGGGGCTTGAGCAACCCCTGTGCCCAAGCAAGGGCAAGATAGAAGCACACGAGACACGAGGTTGAAAGCCTATACAAGCAAGGCGTCGGTCTCCCCAAGCCCCGTTGCCTATAAATCAAGCCCGGTGCCTTGTAAATGCCCCACACGATGCCTACAAGCAACAACGACGTTACCTAGTTAATCGATCGATGCCCACACATTTCAGCATGTTGCCTAGTAAACAAGCCATGCTGCCTTGGAAGCGCCCCACATCATGGCATGTTGCCTAGCACGCTGCCCTTGTTCCCGCACGACGACCTGAAAGCGTGGCTGACCACGTGCTTGCCTTCAAAAATTATGATTTCTCAAAAAATTAATGTCTGTTCCTGTCACTTTACTTTTTGTGCAGAATGTATATATAGGGGGGTGGTAGTACTCTTGGGGTAGAGAGGCATGTGCTGGGATGGCATGCCAAGGCATGTGCTGGGATGGCATGCCTTGGTGTGTGCTGGGATGGCATGCCAAGGACAAGCATGTGCTAGGAAGGCATGCCAAGGCGAAGCCAAGGCCAAGGCAAGCACATGCATTGTGAGCTAGTTGAGACGGTTGTCTTTACCCCAAGAGTGCCCAAGGGAGAGGAAAGAGGTGTCAAACGCATGCTGAGCCCCACTTCGGTAGTTTGGCACCCCCATAGGCATTCAGGCAAGCGTGCCTATGGGGAAGGTCGGTTGAGCTTGTCAGCCATGTTGGGTACTATTGTTTGGACGAGATGATGGCACAAGGATGCTTGCTTTAAGGTAACGTTCTGGCAGCACAGCCAGCCCGCAATTGCTAGTTCAAGCGGGTGGAATCTGCCTATAGGGGCGTTGCTTGCTTGCTGTGGAATTGGGCACGTAGTTCCTGCATGGCCCCATAGGTATTCAGGCAAGCGTGCCTATGGGTAAAGTCGCTTGAGCTTGCCAACACCCATGTTAGCTGTAGTCTGGACCGATGATGGCACAAGGATGCTTGCTTTAAGGTAACGTTCCGGCAGCACAGCCAGCCCGCAATTGCTAGTTCAAGCGGGTGGAATCTGCCTATAGGGGCGTTGCTTGCTTGCTGTGGAATTGGGATACGCCTAATATCTATCATCAAAGGACGTAGTTCCTGCAT
>JARYGA010015094.1:82500-85000 GCA_030545235.1 Helianthus tuberosus
CAACCTGTACAAAGTTTGGTGTCGATCCGAGCATAACGGGCCCGACCCAAGGCCCAACGACATCGGGCCCGAACAAGGCCCGTTCAACACGTTGACCCGAAACGTGAAGCCGTGGCCCGACACCACCATAAAAATGTCCGCGAGCAACGGTGTCAACTTTCGTGGCGATCCGACGTACAACGGGCCCGATCCAAGGCCCAACGACACATCGGGCCCGAACAAGGCCCAAATGAAGACCTGACCCGAGAACGTGAACTCGTGTTCACAAACCACGTAAGAATGGCCCGTGAACAACCTGTACAAAGTTTGGTGTCGATCCGAGCACAACGGGCCCGAACCAAGGCCCAACGACAAATCGGGCCCGGACACGGCCCGGTCAACACGTTGACCCGAGACGTGAAGCCGTGACCCGATACCACCATAAGAATGCCCGTGAACAACCGTGTCAGCTTTCGTGGCTATCCGACGTCGTTTGGTGGTGTTACGAAGAATCCCGAGAAAACGAACGTACCGGGCCCGCAGGCCCGTGGGCCCGAATCCAGATTATTCTTTCCCAAGACCACCATCAACTTGTCCCGATGGCTCACATGAAGTTTGGTGCCGTTCCGACCTCGTTTGATACGGTTATGGTTGAACCACACGGGCGCTCGGTCCCGACCCGAGCCCAGTCAACGTTTTGACCCGATCAAACCGGCCCGTGACCCGAAACGACCCTACTAGGGCCCTACAACAGCCACGTAAAGTTTTGGGACGATCCGACGTTCTTTCATGGGGTTACGGACAACCCACGCCAAACAAGCGTCACGGGCCGACCGAGCCGTGCCAACGGGCCCTCGTGACCCGAAAACTGAATTTTTTTCATCCAAACCCCTTAAAACACGTTACCGAGGTCTCACGCAAAATTTCATGCCAATCCGACGTCGTTTGATGGGGTTTTGAAAATTATGATTCCTCAAAAATTTAATGTCTGTTCCTGTCACTTAGCTTTTTGTGCAAAATGTATATATAGGGGAGGGGTGGGTGTTGAGCAGCCCATGCCCGGGCAAGCAAGGTGAGCGCCCAAGCCAAAGGAGGCTGGTGGCGCGCGCATAACAGCCCAAATGCCCCAACGATGACCGAGAACAAGCGCCCCTCTCCCCTCCCTCCCCCCCACCAAGCGCCCCTCCCCCCCCACGTTGCCTGCCCACGTTGCCTCGACGCCCAGCAAACCTCGGAAATTATGATTCCTCGAAAAATTAATGTCTGTTCCTGTCACTTTACTTTTTGTGCAAAATGTATATATAGGGGAGACTAGGGGCTTGAGCAACCCCTGTGCCCAAGCAAGGGCAAGATAGAAGCACACGAGACACGAGGTTGAAAGCCTATACAAGCAAGGCGTCGGTCTCCCCAAGCCCCGTTGCCTATAAATCAAGCCCGGTGCCTTGTAAATGCCCCACACGATGCCTACAAGCAACAACGACGTTACCTAGTTAATCGATCGATGCCCACACATTTCAGCATGTTGCCTAGTAAACAAGCCATGCTGCCTTGGAAGCGCCCCACATCATGGCATGTTGCCTAGCACGCTGCCCTTGTTCCCGCACGACGACCTGAAAGCGTGGCTGACCACGTGCTTGCCTTCAAAAATTATGATTTCTCAAAAAATTAATGTCTGTTCCTGTCACTTTACTTTTTGTGCAGAATGTATATATAGGGGGGTGGTAGTACTCTTGGGGTAGAGAGGCATGTGCTGGGATGGCATGCCAAGGCATGTGCTGGGATGGCATGCCTTGGTGTGTGCTGGGATGGCATGCCAAGGACAAGCATGTGCTAGGAAGGCATGCCAAGGCGAAGCCAAGGCCAAGGCAAGCACATGCATTGTGAGCTAGTTGAGACGGTTGTCTTTACCCCAAGAGTGCCCAAGGGAGAGGAAAGAGGTGTCAAACGCATGCTGAGCCCCACTTCGGTAGTTTGGCACCCCCATAGGCATTCAGGCAAGCGTGCCTATGGGGAAGGTCGGTTGAGCTTGTCAGCCATGTTGGGTACTATTGTTTGGACGAGATGATGGCACACGCATGCTTGCTTTAAGGTAACGTTCAGGCAGCACAGCCAGCCCGCAATTGCTAGTTCAAGCGGGTGGAATCTGCCTATAGGGGTGTTGCTTGCTTGCTTGCTGTGGAATTGGGCACGCCCGATATGTATCAGCGACCCACGTAGTTCCTGCATGGCCCCATAGGTATTCAGGCAAGCGTGCCTATGGGTAAAGTCGGTTGAGCTTGTCAGCCATGTTGGGTATTATTGTCTGGACGAGATGATGGCACAAGGATGCTTGCTTTAAGGTAACGTTCCGGCAGCACAGCCAGCCCGCAATTGCTAGTTCAAGCGGGTGGAATCTGCCTATAGGGGCGTTGCTTGCTTGCTGTGGAATTGGGACACGCCCAATATCTATCATCAAAGGACGTAGTTCCTGCATGGCCCCATAGGTATTCAGGCAAGCGTGCCTATGGGTAAAGTCGCTTGA
>JARYGA010015094.1:102500-107500 GCA_030545235.1 Helianthus tuberosus
ATCTAGCCACACGTTTAAGCATACAACGAAAGGTTCTAAATTTCGAGTTGTCACATCATCCCCAAGTTGAAAGAAATTTCGTCCCGAAATTTGGTAGGCACTCACTGAGGAAGCTAGTTAAGTTGTATGGTTTTCCTGGTTCTCCTGGGGTGTCACATCCACCCCCCGTTGATCTGGAATTTCGTCCCGAAATTCCGTAGCTTCGGCCTCAGTAGTGGGTGTACTGTTTGCGAACAGTTGGGGATACTTTTGTTTCATCTGATCTTCGCGCTCCCAGGTGAACTCTGGGCCGCGACGTGAGTTCCAACGAACTCGAACGAGAGGTATCCTAGTGCTCTTGAGGACCTTAACATCCCGGTCCGTGATCTCGACTGGTTCCTCGACGAATCGTAACTGCTCGTCGATCGTGAGTTCCTTCAAAGGAACTACGTGTGTCTCATCTGACGGACACTTCTTCAGGTTCGACACGTGAAAAACGTTGTGAACTGCTCCGAGTTCCGCTGGTAAGTTCAACCTGTAGGCCACCCTGCCTATTTTCTCAATGACCTCGAAAGGTCCAACGTATCGTGGGTTGAGTTTGCCGCGTTTACCAAAACGAACCACACCCTTCCAGGGTGAAACTTTGAGTAGTACCCGCTCCCCGACCTGGAGCTCGAGTGGTTTCCTGCCCATGTCGGCGTAAACTTTCTGACGTTCACGAGCGGCTGTCATGCGTTTCCGTATCTGAGCGATCTGCTCGGTCGTATCTACCACATATTCTGGACCAGTGATCTGACTATCTCCCACCTCTGCACAGCAAAGAGGAGACCGGCATTTACGTCCGTACAATGCCTCAAACGGAGCAGCTCCAATGCTGGTGTGGTAGCTGTTATTGTACGAGAATTCCACAAGTGGCAGATGTTTTTCCCAGCGATTGCCAAAGTCGATTACACATGCACGAAGCATGTCTTCTAAGGTTTGAATGGTGCGCTCGGACTGCCCGTCCGTCTGAGGATGGTATGCTGTGCTCATGTCTAGTCGTGAGCCAAAGGATTTGTGCATGGCTTGCCACAGCTCAGAAGTAAAACGCGCATCTCGATCTGAGATAATGGAGGTGGGCACCCCGTGCCTCGAAACAACTTCTTTGACGTATATTTCTGCAAGAGTGGAGAACTTATCCGTCTCCTTGATAGCCAAGAAGTGTGCAGATTTTGTGAGTCGATCCACGATCACCCAAATAGTATCGTTCCCGCGCTGGGATCTAGGTAGGCCAGTAACAAAATCCATGGAAATTTGCTCCCATTTCCATTGAGGTATCTCTGGTTGTTGGAGCAGGCCTGAGGGTTTCTGGTATTCGGACTTGACTCTCGCACAAGTCAAACACTTGCTGACGTAGGTCGCTATGTGGGCCTTCATGCTAGGCCACCAGTACGTAGTCTTGATGTCGTGATACATCTTATCTGATCCAGGGTGTACTGAGTAGCGAGACTTGTGTGCTTCATCCATCACAAGCTCTCGTAGGTTGCCATAGAGTGGGACCCAAACGCGTCCCGTTACGTAGTAAGCACCGTCTTCCTTCCGTTCTAAGCGTTGCCTCGATCCGCGTAGGGCTTCAGCCCTGACGTTTTCCGGTTTCAGTGCTTCTATCTGAGCTGCTCGTATCTGGGAGGGAAGACTAGAATGGATCGTGAGTTGTAAGGCTCGTACGCGCTTAGGCGTTGTGTCCTTCCGACTGAGGGCGTCAGCCACAACATTGGCTTTGCCCGGGTGATATCTGATTGCGCACTCGTAGTCATTCAGAAGTTCGACCCACCGTCGTTGTCGCATATTCAGTTCCTTCTGCTTGAGGATATGCTCGAGGCTCTTGTGGTCGGTGTAGATGGCGCACTTGGTACCATACAGGTAATGCCGCCATAACTTAAGTGCAAAAACAACAGCTCCCAGCTCTAAATCGTGCGTAGTGTAGTTCTTTTCATGAACCTTGAGTTGACGTGAGGCGTAGGCTATAACTTTATCTCGTTGCATCAACACGCAACCAAGACCTTGAATCGATGCGTCGCAGTAAACCACAAAATCGTCTGTGCCTTCTGGCAAGGAAAGGATAGGTGCGCTACAAAGTCTATCCTTTAGATGCTGAAATGCCAACTCTTGTGCGTTTCCCCAGCGATAAACAACGCCCTTCTGCGTTAGTGAGGTGAGAGGCTGTGCAATCTTAGAAAAATCCTTTATGAATCTCCGGTAGTATCCCGCCAAACCCAAGAATTGGCGAATTTCCTTTGGTGTACGAGGTGCAGGCCAGTTCTTTATCGAGTCTACCTTGGATGGATCAACGTGAATCTCATCCTTGTTTACCACGTGGCCTAGGAAATGGACTTCTCGAAGCCAGAAGTCGCATTTCGAGAACTTTGCATAAAGCTGTTCTGTTCGAAGGAGTTCTAGAATAAGTCGCAGGTGCTGCTCATGTTCCTCCCGACTCTTGGAATAGATCAGGATGTCGTCGATGAAGACTATAACGAACTTGTCCAGGTAAGGCTTGCACACTCGGTTCATCAAGTCCATGAAAACCGCGGGTGCGTTTGTCATCCCAAAAGGCATGACCAAAAACTCATAGTGCCCGTATCGAGTTCTGAAAGCTGTTTTGGAGACGTCCTCTTCCCGGACTCTCAGTTGGTGATAACCCGATCTCAAATCAATCTTCGAATAGTAGCTCGACCCTTGCAGCTGGTCGAACAAGTCGTCGATACGCGGTAGAGGATAACGATTCTTCACCGTCACCTTGTTGAGTTCTCGGTAGTCGATGCACATCCTGAAAGTACCATCTTTCTTCTTCACAAATAGTACTGGAGCTCCCCAGGGCGACGAGCTAGGACGAATAAAACCCTTATCCAGGAGCTCTTGTAGTTGCGCGGAGAGTTCTTTCAACTCTGATGGAGCTAAACGATAAGGTGCACGAGCGATAGGTGCAGCTCCAGGAGCTAGTTCAATCTGAAACTCGACTTGGCGATGAGGCGGGAGACCAGGTAATTCCTCAGGAAATACCTCTGGGTAATCGCGTACAACTGGGAAATCTTCTATCTTCTTCTCTTTCTCCGTGGTGTCAGTAATAAGAGCCAAAATAGCAGTGTGGCCCTTTCGCAAGTACTTTTGGGCCTTAAGGAGAGAAATGACGTTTTCAACAGCACTCCTCTTGTCGCCATGAATCATGAGAGGTTCACCATCGGGACCTGGAATACGGACAACCTTCTCGTTGCAAAGAATCTCTGCTCGGTGTTGGGATAACCAATCCATCCCAATGACAACGTCGAAACTACCCAAGACGATAGGAATGAGGTCGATAGAGAAGGTCTGGTCAGCGAGAATAAGTCTACAACCCTTGACTACGTGTGTGGCTTCTAAACTCTTACCATTTGCTAGCTCTACGGTGTGCTTGTTGTTCAAAGGGGTTGGAATACGCTTAAGCATTCGACTAACTTCTAGTGACACGTAGCTAGTATCGGCACCCGAATCAAATAAAACTGAAACATAAAAGTCGTCGAGAAGGAACTTACCCGCCACAACATTGGGGTCATTCCTTGCTTCACCTTGGCCGATCACAAACATTCGCCCCCTGGCGCCATTGTTGTTGTTGTTCCCATTGTTACCGTTCCCCTGATTGTTGTTATTGTTGTTGTTGTTGTTCTGGTTCCTGTTCAGTTGGGGACAGTCTCTCTTGAAGTGGCCCTCAGCTCCACACTGAAAGCACCCTTTGTTATCACCCTGTTGCTGTTGCTGGCGCTGGTTCTGTTGAGCTTGCTGACGATTCTGATTAGCGGGGTATAAGCTTCTGCAATCCTTTGCAGCGTGACCCGGCTTGTTGCACCGATGACAGTTGCCCCTGGTGCATGGCCCGCTGTGGTGCAGGCTGCAGCGATTGCATTTGGGATGATTTCCTTTGTATCCACCACCAGACGATTGCTGATTAGGGCTCTTGTAGTCCTCAGTCTTTCTCTGCTGAGACTGAGACTGAACAGAAGTCGAACCCTTACTTGAAGTTCCATCCCATTTCCGTTTGTTGTCACTAGAGGTACCAGTAGTAGTTGCAGTGCCAATGCGTTTTGGTAACTTGTTCTGCTCCACCGCTTGATCCGTGAGACGGTGAGCCAACTGAACGGTTTGCTGGTAGGTGGCGAGGTTCGCTGAAGTCACATGACTTTGGATTTCCGGCACTAAGCCCTGAAGAAATAGTTCGATGCGTTTGATGGGAGGATCCACCATAGTAGGGCACAGAATTGCCAGTTCGTTCGACCTTTTCACATAAGCTTCAATTTCAGACCCCGTCATCTTGAGGTTGAAGAACTCCACCTCGAGTTTGTGAATCTCATCACGGCTGCAGTATTCCTCCTTGATCATTTCCTTGAAAGTTTCCCATGGGGTGGCGTTGGCAGCAACCAACCCTAGCATCTGAACTTGAGCGTTCCACCATGTGAGGGCTAAACCCTCGAGAGTACCAGTAGCGTACTTCACCCTGCGCGCCTCAGGGCATTCACACATTTCGAAGACAGATTCTAGTTTCTCAAACCAGTGTAGGAGACCTACTGCTCCTTCAGTGCCGCTAAAAGTAGTTGGTCGGCAGTCCATGAAAGTCTTAAAAGTGCACACGGGCGGCTGAACATGCTGACCTCCTGCGTGTGCAGCTGCAAGTGCTGCGGCAACTCGTTCATTGATCAAAGCCGTCAACTGGGCTTGTGTCATGTTAACGCGTCCAGACATGATCTTCATACCAAGAAGAACGTGAGTGAGAGGGGTTCGCGAACGTACGACGTCAGAAGTGAGTAAGTGCACACGTGTTCAAGCAACAATAGTTATACTAACCAAGCATACCATAAACAATGTACCATGTAACTAACAAGTAGGCAATATATACACAGATCATATCACCTAGAATGTCGAGCCTTGCATGTGGAGTGAAGCATCGTTGTGGACCGTTGAGCACTGTACTGGTTATAGTCTGGTTTTAACAAAAACGTTTTCCCCTTTATTAA
>JARYGA010015094.1:145000-147500 GCA_030545235.1 Helianthus tuberosus
ACCCGAAACGTGAAGCCGTGGCCCGACACCACCATAAAAATGTCCGCGAGCAACGGTGTCAACTTCCGTGGCGATCCGACGTACAACGGGCCCGATCCAAGGCCCAACGACACATCGGGCCCGAACAAGGCCCAAATGAAGACCTGACCCGAGAACGTGAACTCGTGTTCACAAACCACGTAAGAATGGCCCGTGAACAACCTGTACAAAGTTTGGTGTCGATCCGAGCACAACGGGCCCGAACCAAGGCCCAACGACAAATCGGGCCCGAACATGGCCCGGTCAACACGTTGACCCAAGACGTGAAGCCGTGACCCGATACCACCATAAGAATGCCCGTGAACAACCGTGTCAGCTTTCGTGGCTATCCGACGTCGTTTGGTGGTGTTACGAAGAATCCCGAGAAAACGAACGTACCGGGCCCACAGGCCCGTGGGCCCGAATCCAGATTATTCTTTCCCAAGACCACCGTCAACTTGTCCCGATGGCTCACATGAAGTTTGGTGCCGTTCCGACCTCGTTTGATACGGTTATGGTTGAACCACACGGGCGCTCGGTCCCGACCCGAGCCCAGTCAACGTTTTGACCCGATCAAACCGGCCCGTGACCCGAAACGACCCTACTTGGGCCCTACAACAGCCACGTAAAGTTTCGGGACGATCCGACGTTCTTTCATGGGGTTACGGACAACCCACGCCAAACAAGCGTCACGGGCCGACCGAGCCGGGCCAACGGGCCCTCGGGACCCGAAAACTGAATTTTTTTCATCCAAACCCCTTAAAACACGTTACCGAGGTCTCACGCAAAATTTCATGCCAATCCGACGTCGTTTGATGGGGTTTTGAAAAATTATGATTCCTCAAAAATTTAATGTATGTTCCTGTCACTTAGCTTTTTGTGCAAAATGTATATATAGGGGATGGGTGGGTGTTGAGCAGCCCATGCCCGGGCAAGCAAGGTGAGCGCCCAAGCCAAAGGAGGCTGGTGGCGCGCGCATAACAGCCCAAATGCCCCAACGATGACCGAGAACAAGCGCCCCTCTCCCCTCCCTCCCCCCCACCAAGCGCCCCTCCCCCCCCCCACGTTGCCTGCCCACGTTGCCTCGACGCCCAGCAAACCTCGGAAATTATGATTCCTCGAAAAATTAATGTCTGTTCCTGTCACTTTACTTTTTGTGCAAAATGTATATATAGGGGAGACTAGGGGCTTGAGCAACCCCTGTGCCCAAGCAAGGGCAAGATAGAAGCACACGAGACACGAGGTTTAAAGCCTATACAAGCAAGGCGTCGGTGTCCCCAAGCCCCGTTGCCTATAAATCAAGCCTGGTGCCTTGTAAATGCCCCACACGATGCCTACAAGCAACAACGACGTTACCTAGTTAATCGATCGATGCCCACACATTTCAGCATGTTGCCTAGTAAACAAGCCATGCTGCCTTGGAAGCGCCCCACATCATGGCATGTTGCCTAGCACGCTGCCCAGCACGCTGCCCTTGTTCCCGCACGACGACCTGAAAGCGTGGCTGACCACGTGCTTGCCTTCAAAAATTATGATTTCTCAAAAAATTAATGTCTGTTCCTGTCACTTTACTTTTTGTGCAGAATGTATATATAGGGGGGTGGTAGTACTCTTGGGGTAGAGAGGCATGTGCTGGGATGGCATGCCAAGGCATGTGCTGGGATGGCATGCCTTGGTGTGTGCTGGGATGGCATGCCAAGGACAAGCATGTGCTAGGAAGGCATGCCAAGGCCAAGCCAAGGCC
This sequence comes from Helianthus tuberosus, assembly GCA_030545235.1. Classification (NCBI taxonomy): domain Eukaryota; kingdom Viridiplantae; phylum Streptophyta; class Magnoliopsida; order Asterales; family Asteraceae; genus Helianthus; species Helianthus tuberosus. Next base: position 146,763 of record JARYGA010015094.1, read on the forward strand.
AAGGCAAGCACATGCATTGTGAGCTAGTTGAGACGGTTGTCTTTACCCCAAGAGTGCCCAAGGGAGAGGAAAGAGGTGTCAAACGCATGCTGAGCCCCACTTCGGTAGTTTGGCACCCCCATAGGCATTCAGGCAAGCGTGCCTATGGGGAAGGTCGGTTGAGCTTGTCAGCCATGTTGGGTACTATTGTTTGGACGAGATGATGGCACACGCATGCTTGCTTTAAGGTAACGTTCAGGCAGCACAGCCAGCCCGCAATTGCTAGTTCAAGCGGGTGGAATCTGCCTATAGGGGTGTTGCTTGCTTGCTTGCTGTGGAATTGGGCACGCCCGATATGTATCAGCGACCCACGTAGTTCCTGCATGGCCCCATAGGTATTCAGGCAAGCGTGCCTATGGGTAAAGTCGGTTGAGCTTGTCAGCCATGTTGGGTATTATTGTCTGGACGAGATGATGGCACAAGGATGCTTGCTTTAAGGTAACGTTCCGGCAGCACAGCCAGCCCGCAATTGCTAGTTCAAGCGGGTGGAATCTGCCTATAGGGGCGTTGCTTGCTTGCTGTGGAATTGGGACACGCCCAATATCTATCATCAAAGGACGTAGTTCCTGCATGGCCCCATAGGTATTCAGGCAAGCGTGCCTATGGGTAAAGTCGCTTGAGCTTGCCAACACCCATGTTAGCTGTAGTCTGGACCGATGATGGCACAAGGATGCTTGCTTTAAGGTAACATTTCGGCAG
>JARYGA010015094.1:175000-177500 GCA_030545235.1 Helianthus tuberosus
CCAGTTGGCGGCTTCGATCACTGAACAAGTTACTGCAGCACTCGCAGCTGCCCAGGCAGGAGGTGTAACCTGCCATCACCACTTACTCTAGGATCCTTAGATCCTACTCTCGTAACTCAACACTTGTGCTTAATTTTGATTACTCTTACGCACACGACAAGTCAACACGCTCAGCCACCTGTGTGCACATACACGATTTTTATGGACTGTCGTCCTACTACTTTCAGCGACACTCGAATCGGCCTTCAAATGTGCGAATGACCTGAGGCTCGTAAGGTGAAATATGCCACTGATATTCTCGAAGGTACTGCGCAAACTTGGTGGAGCGCGCAAGTTACGATACTGGGGCTGGCGGCTGCTAATGCCACCCCATGGAATGATTTTAAGGAACTGATCAAACGTGAATACAGTAGTTATGATGCCATCCACAAGTTGGAAGTGGAGTTCTTTAACATGAAGATGACGGGATCAGAGATAGAAGCATTGAAACCAGACAACGTCAGGGCTGAAGCCCTATGCGGCTCAAGGCAACGCTTAGAACAGAAGGAAGATGGTGCTTACTACGTCACAGGACGCATTTGGGTCCCACTATACGGCAACCTACGCGAGCTAGTAATGGATGAAGCTCATAAGTCTCGCTACTCAGTACATCCTGGTTCGGATAAGATGTACCACGACCTCAGAACTACATATTGGTGGCCTAGCATGAAGGCCCACATAGCCACATACGTTAGCAAATGCTTGACTTGTGCGAGAGTCAAGGCAGAATATCAGAAACCGTCAGGACCACTCCAACAACCTGAAATACCACAATGGAAATGGGAGCAAATTTCCATGGATTTTGTTACTGGCCTACCTAGATCTCAGCGCGGAAATGATACTATTTGGGTGATCGTAGATCGACTCACAAAGTCTGCTCACTTCTTAGCAATCAAAGAAACAGACAAGTTCTCTACCTTGGCAGACATTTACTTAAAAGAAGTGGTCTCGAGGCACGGAGTGCCCACCTCCATCATCTCTGATCGTGACGCACGTTTTACTTCAGAACTGTGGCAAGCAATGCACAAATCTTTTGGCTCTCGTTTAGACATGAGCACAGCTTATCACCCTCAGACAGATGGGCAGTCTGAGCGCACTATTCAAACTCTAGAAGACATGCTTCGGGCGTGCGTAATTGACTTTGGCAATGGTTGGGAGAAACATCTGCCACTCGTGGAATTTTCGTATAACAACAACTACCACACCAGCATTAAAGCTGCACCATTCGAGGCATTGTACGGGCGTAGGTGCCGGTCACCTCTCTGTTGGGCAGAGGTGGGGGAAAGTCAAATCACAGGTCCAGAAATGGTAGTTGATACTACTGAAAAGATTGCTCAAATACGACAACGCATGGCGGCAGCTCGTGACCGTCAGAAAGTATACGCTGATAAAGACAGGAAACTACTCGAATTCCAGGTTGGGGATCGAGCGCTACTTAAAGTTTCACCCTGGAAGGGTGTGGTTCGTTTTGGCAAACGCGGCAAACTCAATCCACGATACGTTGTACCTTTCGAAGTTATTGAGAAAATAGGCAAAGTGGCCTACAGACTGAACTTACCAGCTGAACTCAGTGCAGTTCACAACGTCTTTCACGTGTCGAATCTGAAGAAGTTTCTGTCAGATGAGACCCACGTAGTTCCTTTGAAGGAGCTCACTATCGACGAACGGTTGCATTTCGTCGAAGAACCAGTTGAAATCACGGACCGGGATGTTAAGGTCCTCAAGAACACTAGAATACCTCTTGTACGAGTTCGTTGGAACTCCCGTCGCGGCCCAGAGTTCACCTGGGAGCGCGAAGATCAAATGGAACTCAAATATCCCCAGTTGTTCGAAAATAATGCAACTACTACTGAGGCTGAAGCTACTACGGAATTTCGGAATGAAATTCCAACTCAACGGGGGAATGATGTGACACCCCAGGGAAACTAGTAAACGATAACTTACCTAGCTTCCTCAGTAACCGCATGCTAAATTTCGGGACGAAATTTCTTTCAAGTTAGGGATAATGTGACAACTCGAGTTTCCGACATTCTTTATTCGCATTTATTGCACGTTGACTCTGACGGTCTAGTTGTTTGACTCGTCTGATTTGTAACGATACACTTTGTGTGATAATAAAAGTATTATGTTTGCTTGGTTATGTGTTGATATTATAGCATGAGACTTAGTGTATTTGAAATAACATAAACTACTGAACATATGAAACAACTCGACGAAACAGAGTTGTGATTCGCCATGAACACACTCGACGAAACAAGGCTGTTTCGCCAAACTCATCTCGACGAAACAGACTGTTTCGCCGGCCCAGTATTACGCCGAAGCCCAGTTCGGGCCCAGTACTGTTAGACTTGTTATATTGCGTAGAATGATCCCATTTGACACATTTTAGCAAACCAGAAACCCTAGAGAACTCTCTGCTGTGTGACGGCGAACTAGAACCCACCGGAAACCTTGGTGCGAT
>JARYGA010015094.1:182500-185000 GCA_030545235.1 Helianthus tuberosus
TAAGAACGCGTGTATAAAGTTTGGTGTCGATACGATTATAACGTGCCCGATCCAAGGCCTAACCACACAACGGGCCCAAACGTCATGGCACGACCTTAGACCAGCCTACAACGACCGTGAACAACCACGTCAAATTTGGTGTCGAAACGAGTACAACTGGGACGATCCAAGGCCCAACGATACATCGGGCCCGAACAAGGCCCAATAAAAAAACAGACCCTAGAACGTGAAGTCGTGATCGCAAACCACGTAAGAATGTCCCGTGAACAACCTGTACAAAGTTTGGTGTCGATCCGAGCACAACGGGCCCGACCCAAGGCCCAACGACATCGGGCCCGAACAAGGCCCGTTCAACACGTTGACCCGAAACGTGAAGCCGTGGCCCGACACCACCATAAAAATGTCCGCGAGCAACGGTGTCAACTTCTGTGGCGATCCGACGTACAACGGGCCCGAACAAGGCCCAAATGAAGACCTGACCCGAGAACGTGAACTCGTGTTCACAAACCACGTAAGAATGGCCCGTGAACAACCTGTACAAAGTTTGGTGTCGATCCGAGCACAACGGGCCCGAACCAAGGCCCAACGACAAATCGGGCCCGAACATGGCCCGGTCAACACGTTGACCCAAGACGTGAAGCCGTGACCCGATACCACCATAAGAATGCCCGTGAACAACCGTGTCAGCTTTCGTGGCTATCCGACGTCGTTTGGTGGTGTTACGAAGAATCCCGAGAAAACGAACGTACCGGGCCCACAGGCCCGTGGGCCCGAATCCAGATTATTCTTTCCCAAGACCACCGTCAACTTGTCCCGATGGCTCACATGAAGTTTGGTGCCGTTCCGACCTCGTTTGATACGGTTATGGTTGAACCACACGGGCGCTCGGTCCCGACCCGAGCCCAGTCAACGTTTTGACCCGATCAAACCGGCCCGTGACCCGAAAAGACCCTACTTGGGCCCTACAACAGCCACGTAAAGTTTCGGGACGATCCGACGTTCTTTCATGGGGTTACGGACAACCCACGCCAAACAAGCGTCACGGGCCGACCGAGCCGGGCCAACGGGCCCTCGGGACCCGAAAACTGAATTTTTTTCATCCAAACCCCTTAAAACACGTTACCGAGGTCTCACGCAAAATTTCATGCCAATCCGACGTCGTTTGATGGGGTTTTGAAAAATTATGATTCCTCAAAAATTTAATGTCTGTTCCTGTCACTTAGCTTTTTGTGCAAAATGTATATATAGGGGAGGGGTGGGTGTTGAGCAGCCCATGCCCGGGCAAGCAAGGTGAGCGCCCAAGCCAAAGGAGGCTGGTGGCGCGCGCATAACAGCCCAAATGCCCCAACGATGACCGAGAACAAGCGCCCCTCTCCCCTCCCTCCCCCCCACCAAGCGCCCCTCCCCCCCCCACGTTGCCTGCCCACGTTGCCTCGACGCCCAGCAAACCTCGGAAATTATGATTCCTCGAAAAATTAATGTCTGTTCCTGTCACTTTACTTTTTGTGCAAAATGTATATATAGGGGAGACTAGGGGCTTGAGCAACCCCTGTGCCCAAGCAAGGGCAAGATAGAAGCACACGAGACACGAGGTTTAAAGCCTATACAAGCAAGGCGTCGGTGTCCCCAAGCCCCGTTGCCTATAAATCAAGCCCGGTGCCTTGTAAATGCCCCACACGATGCCTACAAGCAACAACGACGTTACCTAGTTAATCGATCGATGCCCACACATTTCAGCATGTTGCCTAGTAAACAAGCCATGCTGCCTTGGAAGCGCCCCACATCATGGCATGTTGCCTAGCACGCTGCCCAGCACGCTGCCCTTGTTCCCGCACGACGACCTGAAAGCGTGGCTGACCACGTGCTTGCCTTCAAATATTATGATTTCTCAAAAAATTAATGTCTGTTCCTGTCACTTTACTTTTTGTGCAGAATGTATATATAGGGGGGTGGTAGTACTCTTGGGGTAGAGAGGCATGTGCTGGGATGGCATGCCAAGGCATGTGCTGGGATGGCATGCCTTGGTGTGTGCTGGGATGGCATGCCAAGGACAAGCATGTGCTAGGAAGGCATGCCAAGGCCAAGCCAAGGCCAAGGCAAGCACATGCATTGTGAGCTAGTTGAGACGGTTGTCTTTACCCCAAGAGTGCCCAAGGGAGAGGAAAGAGGTGTCAAACGCATGCTGAGCCCCACTTCGGTAGTTTGGCACCCCCATAGGCATTCAGGCAAGCGTGCCTATGGGGAAGGTCGGTTGAGCTTGTCAGCCATGTTGGGTACTATTGTTTGGACGAGATGATGGCACACGCATGCTTGCTTTAAGGTAACGTTCAGGCAGCACAGCCAGCCCGCAATTGCTAGTTCAAGCGGGTGGAATCTGCCTATAGGGGTGTTGCTTGCTTGCTTGCTGTGGAATTGGGCACGCCCGATATGTATCAGCGACCCACGTAGTTCCTGCATGGCCCCATAGGTATTCAGGCAAGCGTGCCTATGGGTAAAGTCG